>JAOUQU010341925.1:0-12618 GCA_028566735.1 Ammoglanis amapaensis
TCACTATTATGAGCTGTTTTTAGAACAGGCCCGCGGGCGACTCATGAGGTCCTCGCGGGCGACCTGGTGCCCACGGGAACCACGTTGGTGACCCCTGCAGTAAAGTAATGTCAAAATAAAGCCAAAGGTAATAATTTTCATTGATTTCTTTCATCGGTTTCCCAGTAAATTGGAAATCTACATGCACTCAGTTAGTATTTGGTTGCATTTATTGTAAATTGTTTATTCTGGATAAACCTCAAGCTGTTTGCAATAAGTTGCTAAGAAACTTGGCTCATTCTTACTCACAGAACTGATGTAACTGAGTCGGATTTGTTGCCCCTTCGTATACACACACATTTATTTCTATGCAAAAAACATTCGACAGGTACTAGTAAGTTACTTGAGTACTGAAGCAGAAATTCACTGGTTCAACTGCCTTAACCCTCTCAGACTCAAATTAAGTTTTAGTAACAGGAAAAATCAGATATTAGCTGTTGCAAATCTGCAATGCCTGCCATGAGAGGGTTCACACTATGATGCTACTTCAACATCTCCACATACTTCTTCCCGTGATGCCATCTTTTTTATGAACTGCACCAGTCCCACTTAAAATAAAGCACCCCACAACTGCTGCATAATACTGTTTTGTTTTTTTGCAAGAATTTTCCGTTTTCTTCCATAAATCAAGATGATCATCATAAATTTAGTTTGTTCTTGTTTTAACAAAGCAGATGGCTTGACTCTAAAATGAAACCATATGTGCAGTAACGAACTGTAGTTTAGTTTTTAGAATGCACCTTCCTTTTGCACCTGCTTGCAACTGGCATCTTCATAATGGTGCTGAAAACTGTTGTTCTTGGACTGATTGTATTTTTCTCACCAAATTATGTTTCACTCTAGTAGATAGAATGTGTATCCTACTTGATGGACTTAATGATTAAATGCTCCTATAGTTTTTTATTATTATTGTAAATCTGTATGAATGTTGCACTTTTAGATATTCAAACTGCTTCCAAAGATGCATCAAACAAATAAAAGATTACTATTCTTTTTTTATCAGGTCTTGGCTGATCTCATGATGCCAATTAATAAAGAAAGTTGGGTCTTGAAATTTTGTCACATATACACATCTAAACTTTAACCAAGAAATTTCCATTCTGTCTATGTAAACATGTACCTAAACATTTAATTCACTGGATATAATTAATCAAATCTATATAGATGTTGACAACTGATTGTGTCTTTTAAAAAGCAAAATCTTTAAACACATTGATTAAACAACAATTTGTAGAGATAATAAATAAAAGATTTTTATTACATGACCTTATGACTTCGATTCTGAGTCCACTAAATTCCTTTCTCACCGTTTTGATGCCTCTTTACACCCACCTCTTTATTGCCACTACACTATTCATTTTTTTAACTAAAAAAGAGGAATGGGATCTGGCTGCTCAGCACAATAAAGAAACCACTTTGAATTCTAACTCAATAGTCTTTCAGAGTTCCACTCCCTCCCCTTACAGCCTCATTACTTCTTTTTTCATTATAGTGGAAGGTAAAGCCTGCACCCACAAACGTAAAAATCATGTTCTGAAGTTTTAGTGGTTTGTGTTAGAATTTTCAATAAATATACATTCTCTACAGACTCTACAGACTTTACGGCAGGTCTTTCTCCAACCCATAGTACTATAGGAAACTGTGTATCTACAAGAGTCTCCATTGCATGTTTTTGGCCTGTTTTTGAGATCATGCAAACTCCACACAGAAAGTCCCTGGACACACCCAGGAATCAAACCCGGGTCTTTTTACTATAAGGTAACAACTAAACCACCATGCTGCCAATTCTGTATATACACTACAAGAAATCTAAATCTTCAGAATGTTTAATGGAACAAAAGTAAACATTCAACCTTAATCATACACTGAATAATATCTAGTGTAGCGTATCTATTGTAAGTTTAGCTATTTCTAGGTCATGTACAGTGAAAAAGAACTGCTATATGCTACAAAAAGTTTATTGTAGCTCAAAGGCTTCTTTGAAAGACTCGTTGAAAGCATTTCAGTCGTTATTCAAAGACATAAATTTAAGCAAATCCTGGTACAAGATTGAACTGCATTCTTTGTCTTTGTACATTCGTTACAGATTATTTTATTCTGTAAATAAATTTCTCTTTTAGTTTATTAACAAGGATTCTAACACCATATTTTACACTTTAGCTACATTCATGACATTTTTAAAAACACAGATTTGTCAGTGCAAACGTTTAACATCAAACACAGCCATGGATAATTTTGTATCTCCAGTTGACATATTTTTGGATTGTGAGAGGAAACCATTGCACCTAAAGTAAACCCACACATACATTAAGAGAACAGCAAAACTCCACACAGGAAGGAACGTCCCACTTGGGGACAGTGCCACACCAATGCTATGTCCACTTAGCCACTGTGCCACATTTCTTTTAAAGTCTTTTCAGCATTCTCCCAGTAAGAGACACTTTTTCCATAACTCCATTTCATTTCATTTCATAAACATGACTTTAACTGAGCTGCTCCAAAACAATTATGTAAACGGTTTCCAACAGTATTGTGTTCTCTTCTATGGTTCACATCAACCGATACACGGAAGAAATTTCAACAAGCAAACTTAACCCATGTGTTGTCTTAAGAGTCGAAAATAACCCACCACCAAGATGTGCTACAATAAAAACGAGTGGTGGTCATTGATTAAACGTAAAAAGTAAAGACTCAAAAATTCATAAAGACAGACTTGATATAAAGGTTGATGAAGGTATGATGGATGTTTCTTCAAGCAAATAGATTGAGGATTTGAAACTCAACGCAGCAATTTTATTTTCTGTTTAGTGAGGGTGGGTCATTTTTGACCCTTAAGACATGAGAGTTAAGAAATGCTTCAGTGGCCAATGAAATAGCCCCTTAAAAGTATAATTAGCTGTCAAGGTGACTAAACGAGGAGCACTGTTTTCTCACAGCAAAAAAAGATTATTGGTTTGCTCCCCAGGTGGGGTAGTACTGGTTTCCTCCAAGAGTCTAAAAAACATGCAAGTGAGGTGAATCAGAGATTTAAAAAAATTGTCCAGGACTGTGTAAAGAACAAAGTCGGTCAGGAATGTACCCAAAGTGACATTAACAATGTGCTTCGATCATTATTGTTCGATCATTATTGTGATCTATTGTCTGGTTCTACACAGATGAGATGAATAATGATGCTCTTAATGGAACATTTTTGTGGAACCTTTAGTGTTAAAAAAACAAATGCTTGAAAAGAAGAGAAATTCAGTTGAATTTGAGATAGTTAGATTTCTATATGAGCTTGTTTGGCGTCATGTATGTACAGAAAACTTTCAGGGGTGCATCTAACCCTAAACCCTGATCTCTGATCTAATCACAGTAGGTTCAAAAGGGTTGAAATACTTGACTCGGGTTAAATCAGACATATTTAAGGACTGGCGATGACTGATACCTGTATATAAACGAGCAGACAGACAGGTTCAGCCTAACATGAAGAAGTCCCGGTTACTCACCCATCGCCCGGTTTGGGGGTCTCCAGAGATTCACTGCGGGTAAAAGAGGGTCGGAGAGACGCTTTTGTTTGAGTCTTGATGTCCGTTAGAGCTGTGAACGGTTATAGATGAGGACTCGCATGCTTTCTGATCTAGTGATACACAGTGCAGGAGGAAACAGGGCCTGGCTCACATCCGCGGCGCGTTAAGCGGCAGGTTCCGATTCGGTTCACTGGCAGCCGAGCGTCAGATTTCTGCCCGGCTGAGAACCGGAGCCGCACAAGCAGCGATGCTCCGTCTGACGTTCCAGTGATGAAGACGCGGCCATCCCGAGCTGCTCCTGCGGCATGGAGATGATGATGATGATGATAGTGATGATGGTAGGAGTAGTGATGCAGAAATGAAACGAAAAGCTACCGGTCGGCCCCCTATCGGTTAGGAACCCGACTCACGTCTCGTTCAGTGCCGTACTTGGCGTGATTCTTTTTCAGCCGAAAATGACGCCTTTCCGCAGCCCGAGCTCCGGTCCCCCCCACCACCCGCGCCCGCTCCCGCTCCGTTATTTTCATTTACCCCTTTGAAAGAACGCGAGGGCGGGGGAGAGAGGGGGGGGGGCGCACGAGTCCGTGGCTCCTCCTCTCAGATCTGTCGCGTAAACACACGCGTGGGGGAGCACTGAGGGAGTGAAAGGGGGAGGGGGGAGGGGAGATGGGGGGCGTGTGAGCGGTCGAGGAAACGGACCGAACCAAAACAGGTCGGGAATCAGAATCTCACCCGGATAGCAAAATAACGTCGAATCAACGAACGCTGAACCGAGGAAACAACGTGGATTTCCGACGTTTATTCAACGGTGAAGTGCACAAACGGATCCACGTTCAATCAACGTCGATAAACGGATTGAAACTAGTCCCCGGACCCACCTGGGAATCAAACCCGGGTCGTTTTACTATAGGCGAAAAATTAACACCCCCCGCCATGCTGCCAATTACAATCCAAGAACGGAGTGACTTGATTTATTTTTAGAGGGAATATAAATGATCTCCAATTGTATATTATGTTAAACTAATACTTTCAGTTGTCTGTACACGAATCTTAACAGCAACACAACATATGTGACCAGTGTTTTATTGATAATATAACATCTGAATTTATGATTAATTTCTCTGTTGACTTTCTTTTCACTCACCATTTCGGTCTGGAACAAGCTGCAACCTTCTTACTACTTATTTCTCTGTCAGTTACATCTTGTGCATGTGGTCAATTCGGATAGCATCTATGGAATAGTAATAATTATAACAAAAAATAAACTTATTTAAGCAGTAGAATATGAGAGGGAGTGTGATTTTGCCACATGTTTGTGATAACATAACCTACGTGTTCTATTGCATTTATCCAAAAATAAATTCCAGTATGAAAATCAACCCTGATTTTCATATTGGAGATGTGATAATACAAAAATTCATGCTGACAAAAACTAGTGAAGCAAGTTTGTTGCTGTGACAAAAGCTGCTCATGTAAGGAACTAATTTGTCAGAAGAAATTAATGTAAGTTATTTAATTGTTTTTTTATTTATTTAATAAATTAAATACAAATGTAAAAAAAATACCTATTATAATTATTTATTATACATTTTAAATGATTAAAAGTCATTTATTTATTGAGAATGTGAATGATCCACTAGCTAGTTTAACCGCCACATAGTCCCATTTAGGTTCACAATGAGACAAACACTGGACAAATATACTAAACAAATTAACAGCTGAAACATCTGAACCTGAATCCTAGTCTAAAAAATAATAAAAATAAAAGTGACTAGTTAGATGAAATGACAAATCATCAAGAATATTAACAATAATTCAATAAATTATAGAACTTTCTTACAATCCCTCATTCTGTTCAAATGTATTATTATTAGTCAAGATGATTTATTGTGTATGAATTTCATTCCAATGTTTTACTGATGTTAGTTATATTAATTATAAGGTAGTGCTCCATAAATAAAAACATGTTTTGTATTATTATAAACAATCCTGGTATGGATTTGGATAAGTTTACAATCCCGGTATGATAGATAACCATAGTTATTTCTTTATTATACAAAGCAAATAATGGTTAATAATATCTGATCAAGTTAGTCAGCAAGATAAATCAGTTCATTACGTTTTCAAAAACACACTCAGACTTCTGAGAAATGATGGCTACAACGACTAACAAATTCAGTGACAAATAGTTTTTAAAAAAAAATAAGGTGCTGAAATGTTCACAGTAAAAAAAAAACAATGACCCTGGAAAATACGGGGGAAATCTTAATGTTCTAATTATCAATTTTGAGCTACTGAATGTTAGCAAATAAAAAAAACAAAGCACTTGATGTAGGTGTATCACAATGCAAATAGGAACGATTTTTTTACATGTAAGTTGACTTTTTATTGCAGACAGTCGAAACCTAGGATAGTTCATATTTTGTTCTGTCAACATATTTTATTTTACATACATCCATTTCAGGCAGGTAACATTCTAAAAACATGCAGTCATACTTTCTTATTTAAAAGATGTTTTGGCAACTACAAGGTCAAATCTCATTTTTCGTTTCAAAATTCTCCACACATTTTGGGTCTGGGACAGTTCAGCACTGCAGGCTGTACCCTTCTCTACATGTTTGATGAATTGGAGTCAGAGGTGTTACTTTATTGTGCCTAAAGCGCAAGGGAAACAGATCTATAGCTTTGACAGGGATACAGCAGTGGAAAAACATCCTTGAAACGGAATGGATGAACGAATATGTTTCAATATAGCAAATAACTTTGATTTTTGATTGTTATTGCAATATTTATTGGATAGGAGTTTAATATAATAAATATTTTAACAGAAATTAATTTGGACAAGGGGTCTGGGCTGAACAGCTCAGGCTTATTTGTCAAAAGTCATCTCTCGATTATGATGGCATTCAATGTTGAATCAAATTGATTAAGACCATTTCTGGAAACCCTTGTAAATAGGCAAATAAATTTGGTCAAACCTACAGGATTTCTGAAATCCTACATAAATTTACAACTTTAGGGGGTGTAAACCATTTCTGGAAGCCCAGCTAACTGGATGTACATATCTTTAAACCTATTCAAAACCAGACAAATAATGCCACCCTGCCTAGCCATTTGAAAGTGGACATGTCAGTAAACATACTGCCGGGCTAAAGCCTAGAAAAAAATACATTCTACCAGATGTAGAACAAAATGAAACAGACACAGTATAAAAGGTGTAAGTACAGTAACATGATACAATTTCCAAATGTCATATACAGTACCAGAGAAAAGTCTGACCACACCTTTTCATTCAATGTTTTTCTCTTGATTTGATGTGTTCTCTACATTGTACACACATGTATGCTATATTAGACACTAACTTAATTGGCATTGGACAGCAGAGTGAAGCCAAAGTGGTCAATGATTGGGAACTCCAAGAACTGTTGGAAAACTAATCCAAGTGGCTACCAAGTGCAATGTACAAAGCTGTCATCAAAACAAAATGTTTAAGTTTTGCTTCATAGCCTGGAAGCCTTCGATATTGATCTACAATGTGGACAATAAAAAAAAAGACTAGATAAACTATTGAACGAGAAGGTGTCCAAAGTTTTGATTGGTCATGTACATGTTTAAGAGTAGCACTGATATATGTGAATTCATCAAGCTGGCGTGAATCAGGCAAGGAACATATGAAAAAATTATCCAGCTGCAGACTGGTAATGAATGAGGGGAAATGTGAATTGTACTGTTGTTCACATTAGCAAACAGATGATTTGTTTAATTGTCTTTAACACCTTTAAATCCTCCCTCCCCAATGCCAGCTGATAAATAATTCACACAGCAAAAGGTTTGCTTCTCTGCAGCTGGATGTCACTCAAAACTCCCCCAAATCATTTTCAGTATTCCGTAGCGACTTGTGAATGCCTGGTGATAAAAAAAGTCTTCAGGTCTTGTGAAAATCTGGGTTCTTACAGAAGTCCATACAGAAGGCATGTGAGTCAGAATACGTGTTCAAATCCAGTTTCTATTGTTGAAAGCGACAAGGCTGTGGGTAAGATGCTTACTGAGGCCCGAGCTCAGCCTGTCCCTCGACGCCTTCGCCATGCTCATTTCCCCACAGCCGATAGAATTGGGAAAAATCAACATAGGCCGGCACTCGGCCCGTCTCGTCTGGCTGTGCCGCCTGGCTTGCTGTCTGTCGGAACAGGCCGCCATCACCCGAACTTGAGCTGGAGCTCTGTGTGTGTGTGTTGGTGCAGGAGCTCTGGGTGTGTGTGTTGGTGGATTGCAGCGTGGCTGTTGGACTCTGCCTGCACACAGAGATACATTCGAGTTCATGAAATGACTAAAACAAGAGCGAGGGCTCGTCAAAATAGTTTTAACATCAAAAACAAAAAACACTACGGTCTGATGCAGTTTCTGAGTGTTGTACCATTTTACAGAGGTTGTGCATAATTACACTTTTTGCATGCTTTTATATTTTTGTGGGTATCTACTGCGTCTATAAACACTCCAAGTTTAAACAAATATCAATTTATTCATGTTCTGTAAATTATTTAAAAATTGTTTGGAAAAACAAGCAGTTTTATTGGTATTGTGACATAAAAAAACCCTGATTTGCATCAAAACTTTCCGCCAAACACTTGGCAAACCCCCACCAGAGCCAGACATGCTTGAACTTGAGCAGTTTTGATCTGCATCGTACAATGAAGAGAAAATGTTTGGATAACATCTATATACAAAGTCCCATTTGAAGAAGTTGTATTGTTGGCTGCTAAAAAACCAAACTCTACCTTACACTTTCTACCAGCAACAATGAACTGTGTGAGTTTTCCAATATACACACCGTATTGCAGCAGTATTAAAAACATGATATTTATTGTTGTTCTATGCTTGTTTATGTGCATTTCACTTTGCAATGATAAGAATGATTTATTCTCTTTTTTCCATTTCAACAAATGTTGTTGCTTTGCATTGTTGAAAAGCTCCTTTATTGTTTGGGCTGTCAGAGTCTGTCTTTTGTGTTTGTAGATGATGCATTCAAGCACTACTGAGCGTGGCAAGTCAGCAGATCTGTACATACCACAGGTTTGTGTCTGTAGTGATGTTGAGCTTAACTCAAAAACTGCTAGCAGTGTTTTTATCCATTCCGAAACGCAGCACGTATTGAAGTCATTTTATAGCGCAACAATTATTGAAAGTGTGTTAATAAACCTGTTTTCTGACATTTTCATGAGTATTAAACATTTAAAACAGCACAGTGTATCTGCACAGTGTAGGTTCCAAAACAAATGTGCCAAAAGTATGTTGTTAATAGAAACCTTCGAGATGTACAGTATTTTAGATAGTCTGGGGGTGTAGCTATTATTTTAAAAATACTACCAACATTACTACACAATCAACTGGTAGAATGGCGGTTGTTGCAGGCTGTTCCCTAGGTTGCTTCCGTCAGGCCCTTGAGCGAGTAACTACATTCAAGTCTAGATGTGTAAATTAGTCTGAATATAATATATTCTTTTTAACAAGTCTGCCCTTCATTACATTTTAACCTTGCCACTTCATGGCAACTTAAGATGCTAACCAATTCCGCTAGCATAGCAGCAGAAGTAGCAGCATGGTCTCCATGGGTACAATCAGGTGTTTCCCAATAGTGGAAGTCGAATTGTATGTGCTACATCCAGACATACACCAACATAAGTGCACCAATGACATCGGTGAGGGGAACTTGCATAATTTAACAGCAGCAATAAATAAAACCGTCAGAATGTAATCAGTGACTTGTTGCCGATTCAGTACTTTGTGTGTCTTTTCTCCAGAGGAAAGCAGTAGTGCAGAATCAAACAAAGACAGCAAGAAACTGTGAAATGCTACAAAGACCTTCGCTAAATTATTAACAACACTTATAATGAAAAAACGACCCAAGGGGTTTGATGGCGGACCGATCCGTACCCAGGCGTGGGGGTTCCTCCTTCCAGAGTGGATGCGGTGTTGGTCCCGTTGGTGAGTGTGCCCTGGGCTGGCATGACCAGAGAAAGGGTCACACTTGTCTTGCTGGTGCTCTGATTGTTGGAGTAGGGCACGGAGACTGGGTAAATACGGCCGCCTGCATACAGAGAGGAGGATGGGTGAGAACATGAAGAGAAGAAATGAGATACAAAACTGTAAGGAACAAAGAACTTTTACAAAGGGGAAAAATAAAACTAGGATTTACATGCTATGTAAGACTACCGATTGGCTGTTTAGTCCTATCTGTGTGGAGTTTGCACGTTCTCCTGTGTCAGCATGGGATTACTTAGAGTCCCTGGTTTCCTCTCACAGTTCAAAAACATGCAAGTCAGGTAAATTTTAAATACAAAATTGTCCCTGAGAGTGTCTGATATAAAAACTGGATAAGACTTGTAATGAATAAAAAAATCATATGTGTCATGAATGCAACCAAGGTGAAAAACAATTAAAAATCCTAATAAACAAACAAACTCCTAGCCATCACCATGTACAACCCAAGCATGTTGACTGACTGTTTTTCCTGGGGCGGATGGGATCTTCTAGCCAGACAAGATTTCCATTTACAGAACTGCCCTGACACCCAGAAATTGAGTCACTCCCAGTTCACCTTGCCTCTGTCTGTGCTGGATTTTCACTGGTCCTCATAATAATGTGACTCCATAGTGTAAATTAATGTCTATCGGTCTTGGATGGCCAGGACCCAGCAATGCATAGTCCTGTTTACGGTTACTCAGATTAAACATGTGTATTGTAACTGATCCTGTTAGGAGTCGCCACAGAGGATCATGATTACCAGAATGAAAAAAAGAAAAGACACAATGGAGCTGTATAACATATATTTGCGTATAGCTGCGGCAATACTTTCAGTGACACAATATAAAAAGCAATGTGGAAGAAAATGTTTTACACATAATCAGTTGCTTCTTGTTGATTGCAAATAGTATATAAATCGCCAAAAGGTCCCGAAAAGCGAGCATGTTGAATGTCATGATAATTGAGCAACAGTGTGGATTTACAGAGAGAGTACACACATACACACGTTTATTTATATAGATAGATTTATTTGCCTTTCCTTTGTATGTCATTGTGACTCAGTATCATGCATGCACCTGCTACCAATCCAGATCTGCTAAATGGATTTTCGTTGCTTTTGAACTACGACAAAAAAGAACTGAGGAGCTCGTACCCCACGCTGCTCTATGCGGGTTTATTTTAAAATAAAATAAAAAGAAAAGGGGGACTTACCACAAACGATCTGTTCTGCACGATCTGATCATTTTGAGTACATGTTTGCTGATGTGCATCTTTGTACATAATTTCTTTATCACTGGATCACTGCTTGTTTTACTAAATCATATTCCTAATTAAGCATACAGCACATTGTGAGATTCTTGCCTGGTGAACCATCATAAACTTTCCACTTGCACAGTATGAAAGAAATGATACTCCTATACGATTAAGATACCGGCTCAGAAAAATGTCTCCTTCCTGAGAACAGGAAGCTCATTCATCACAAAGCCTATTTATTGTGTAAAAGAAATTAAACGAGTCCACTGTGAAATTGATCTAAACCATTACATTTTAAATAATATTTACTCTTGTTATTAGATTTCAGGATTTATAGCACCCTTGCTGATTTAAAATGATATAAATGTGCAACATCGTGCTAGTAATGTTGTTGTGGTTTTTGCGGTTCCTCCACATTAAACCCAATCTGTGCAGTAAAACACATTTACACACTAATTTACACACACTGAGGACAGCAGTGAGCACACATGCGCAGAGTGGTTGGCAGCCCTAGCCTCGGTGCCCTCGACGCAGTTAAGGGTTCCTTGCTTAAGGGCACTTAAATCGTGACCTGTTGACTCTTGGAATTGAACAGGCAACCTTCCGATCACAAATCCAATTCTCTATCCACCAGGTCATAGTTGTTCCAGATTTATTTTAACATGATACAGCAATTAAAAATACACAATTTCATTTTTCAAAATCGTTTGATCTATTGGATCGGCCAATCACGGCAGCTTTAGTCTGAATTTAAACCATAATTCTTGTTTGGTCTGGACCAAGGAAACAACTACAAATCCCAACCAAGGGCAGAAAAATGGGTGAACGCTGATCTGAACTACGTGTCACTGGAGGCTTTTCTTGATCCACCAATCAGACCTTGAGAAAAAAGCATCAAATCTATTCTAAATATTCTAAAAAATCTATTATAACACCCAGGTGTTAAAGTGTACTTTTTTGAGACAGATTTAAGACTGAAATTGTATCTCTTTATTAACAACTGTAATATAAACAAACTGTGCACATTCTAATGTTCTACAGTTCAGACAAAAATCAGTTCTACTTTTAATACTTCTAATGTTCTACCCACTGCATTTCAGCAGGTTTGAACACTATCTGCTTGCACTACAATAATGAAATATTTACTGAGCAAGTGATTCTGTTAGTGGCTCTCCATAGAAGCATCAGCTATATGTGGAAAATGCAAATATTGCGACAGGCTAGACAACTTACATAGCATGTTACTATAGCAACTTCCTTTACTCAAATTAGCACCTGGAAAAATCGTTATCACGACGCAACAGCTCTTGCCCCAGAAACCTTGCATTGCTTGACGTGTACCTTCCAAAATTTCAGTACTGATGTCGACCATAAGAGGAAACAATATAGCTATCAAAACAAAGCACACACACTTCATGGTTCGCTCTCGGCATGCAGTGGTGCCTTGATGTTCACGAAGTTTTGTTTATGATTCAACATTTAAAATCATTCATTGTTCAATAACGATCATTGACAAATCTACAACAAACTTTCACACTCTTGGTATTCCTAGAGAGTAAACACAAACACAACCCTCAGAAACTTGACGCGCTATGGCAGTGAATTACTTTGCAGTGCATATGATCTCGATGCTGGACTAAAAAAAGTTGATTCAATAGTATTAGGGCTGTCCGCAAATAATCGATTATTCGTTGGTCGACCGAAAAAATTACTAGTCTGCCAAATTCCATTGGTCGACTAGTCGAAGGACCAATGGAATTTCACAAGGACTTGCGTTTCGTCAATTTGAACGGCC
>JAOUQU010342034.1:0-12616 GCA_028566735.1 Ammoglanis amapaensis
ACACACACACACACACACACACACACACACACACACACACACACACACACACACACACACACACACTCACACACAGAGAGTGATCGAGAGAGATTGAGAGAGAGAGAGAGGTACAAACAAACATTTTATTATTTTTTATGTTAGGTATTGGTTTTAATATTCAACGTTGGCTTCAATTAATTCATTTTCATTCATGTTTCTGTCAATTTAATATTAACTACTTTTGATTATGTTGTTGGCTATATAAAAAAGAGGACTGCTAATATTTTGACATTACAACATTTGTAGTTTTACTTATCAACCTATTAAAAATTGTACTGTTTCCCTAAGCTGTAAATTTACACATAAACCTGCCGTTAGTCATTCGGCCCCCTCTTCAGTTTTGTACCTTTCAGGGCTCCAGACTCTGAGGGTGCTGAGGGTCCAACATCAAATAACATCTGCTTTCATATATTTGTGGCAAAAACCTAACAATACATTAAAAAAAGCTTGTAGGAAATGTGTACAGGTTTAAAAATATCTCAAATTCACTTCAGAATGAAAGAAACTGGGAAACTGTATGAAAACATTGTTTTCTCATTATTTGTTATTAACATGTTTTAAAGTAGCATAGTTATCTGAAACATTTATTTAATAAAAGTTTAAAGGAAAGGCTTAATTTTCTTTTCAGAGGGGTTCAGAATATAATGAGTAGAAAGAGGATCTGCTATCAGTAACAAAAGCAGCAGAGACACAATGCAGCAGGATTAAAAGAGACAAATGCTTGCAGTTGAAAGTGTTGTATGTAAAGGATGAAACCACCATCTGATAACTTGGCAGATTCTGAGATAACCACATACTTTGAAGAATATTTTGAGTTCCTGATGCTTAGGTAGACAATCTCAATATGAATGCCATATCAGTGTCTGTTCCGACCGAAGACCATGATTAGATATTGTCAGCAAAGTGGAAGTCTGTCTTTGCCAGGACACGTCTAATAAAATCAGAGTGCTGTGAAAAATTATTTTACACGATTTTTGTCAATGAATTTGAATTAAGAACAAAACATTAGTTTACTTTTTTCTGCATGTGAAAAACTAATTGTGATTATTTTTCTCCAGTCATTCACAATTGTTTTTGTTGAATATGTTTAATTCAACTACATTGACAGAGCCGTTTGAAAGTGCCTGTTAAAGTCTTTCTATAATTACTATTTTTTAAGTTCAGGACTCTACAGAATCTCGATTTCCCCACTTTGAGCCATCCAGAAGTTGATGCTTGTGCTTCAGTCCATAAACTGACATGTACTCTGTTTTTCTATTCATTAACTAACAACATTGTTCTTCATGAAGTTTGGTTCTAGTTGCCAAAAGTTATTTCTGTTATTTAGGTCCTGTATAAAGTTGGTTCCAGTCCGTTATTTTCCTAACAGCTTTTGGTTTAATGGCTTTATAAAGTGCTGTGTTTGCTTTCAGGCAGATGTAATTGGACCAATGCTTTCGAGTTCATTGTGGTCAACAATAGTTTTTGCTTTACAGTTCTTTTATGTAATTCTATCTTTATTATTGTGTAATAATGTACATTGAATTTACAAGTGGGCTTTTGAAGCCGGGAGATCTTTAGATGTTTGCTCAGGTTCCCTTGTTATTGGAGGAGTTGTTGATGCATTCTGATGCAAATTTTAGAATTGTAAAGATTCACTTAATGTTTTTCACTTCTTTGATAACGTCATTTATTGCTGTAGACTGTTGTTGTACATTGCCGTAGCTGAGACTAAAAGCCATTCTAGACTAACTTTTCATGTCTGGAAGTGAATCTTACAGACGTCCAGGGTTTGCAACATTTGTTATAATCGGTGCGGAATAAACAACAAATGAACTAGTCAGAGTGCCGTAATAAATCCAGGTCATAAATCCAAGTAATATAACCCAAACTTGCTATGTACAGTTCACGAAACTTCTCCACAGAGATGAGCATTGGAGATCAATCAGTTGCATTTCATTAACGCCCAGCAACATTTTCACATTGAGCTTATCCAGGTCAACGATAAAAAAAAAACATTGGTCCATGTATATGGAAATCTTGGAATCTCCTGGATAAAAAACTTAAATGTCTTCATATACAATTAACTAATTTTGTGCCAATGAAGTGTTTTTACCAAAAAGATGGATTCAACTAACAACCCACAGCCCTGAACATGAAACAATTCCTCTAATTTAATCAGTGTGCCAAGCAAATGTGCTTCACATGCCAATGTTGGCATGCGTGCCATAGGTGGCTTACCCTTGCTTTATACTGTGTTTTATTAGAGTGTCTAGTCTGCTTTATATTGTCAGGCGGATGTTTAGATTCAACAGGTTTGTCAGGGATCAGGTCTAGATATGTCTAATGACATTGTCAACGCGGTCATTGTCAACCCAGGACTAGGTAGGGCTGAAGAGTTTTTTTTCAATCATTACAATAGTTGTTTGTGGATTAGTGGTTATCAATGGCGCCTGTGGGTTTCCTGTGGGTACATGGTCCAAAGACATGCAGTGAGGTTAATTAGAAATGCTGAAATTGTCCTTTGTGGGAGTAAAACTAGATAAAGGATGGATAGATACATTATTATTTAAAACATTTTGTGTTTAGCTTACTTTTAAATAGCTATTTAATCATCTGGATGACAAGTGTGACAATAAATAAGAAAAATATGTACAGCACTGCAGTACAGTATTGATGTAGCAAAATTTGAGATAATCTTTCATATTTAAATTTGCAAAAGGATCAGCTACATTTCTTTTTATAGAATTACAAACTTCAATCAGATATTGTGAATCACTGTTGTTCTGTAAGCACTCTGCACCTGTCTTTGAGAACAGATTACCCATGATTCCCCTCCTACTCTCAGACCCGTGCCAGCAGTTTGAGCCAGACACTTTAAACCTGTAAGTCAGACAGCATGCTCGTTGTATGCACCCATCCAGACCCAGCCAGCATTGGCAAAACAAGGAACCGTGTAGCCAGGTTTAAAGTGCCTTTAAAAAAATAAAAAAGCTTTGAGAAAGACAACATCAAGATGTGGTTGGCAAATTTATTTCAGATGTGCTGCATTTGCTTAAAGTTTAAAAGTGTAGCAACTAACAGACATGCAATCGAATTAATTGAAAATCTAAACTTCTATTTCAATAACTTACTGGGTGAATAAAACCCTGTTTACCAAGCGTACAAATCTAACCATGCAAATTCAGTGACACCCCTGGCAGTCGGGACGATTCTCTTCAGCATATCTCTATTGGGAATGTTTTAGGCACCTGAGTGTAGAGAATGCAGATTCCTGTCATCTGCAGGTTGCAGAGTTGAATAAAAGCGTTCTTTGTGAGGGTCGATAATCTCATAGCCATGTCTCCATGCTTTATGTCTGCCTTGAAAGAAGAGGCTTGTTTCAAGTCAGAGCTTCTCACTGTCATCTCATCTCTGAAAGAACATTAGACCGAAAGGAATAAAGCATGCAAACAGACAAAGAGTCGAATGTTATAAAAGATGAGGTATTAAAATGTAGATGTAATGTAGAATGTTCCATATTCATCACAAAGGATCCCAGTGGCGGTATCTTTAGGACCGGTATAATGATCCCATTGGGAGCCCACATAGACACAGTAAGAATATGAGAAACTCTTCATAAACAGTGACTGAAGGAGAGGATCAAACCCAAATTCTTACAAACAAAGTTGCTGTGTGGCACCCACTCTTACCTGCTTATTCAATGTGTGCAACATGTATGTATGTATGTATGTCAAAGGCTTAAGCTTTAAACCAAATGCCACCTCTCGTAACTTTTGTACGACCTTGTTTATGCCATTTACACAAGTTACTAATGTGACCTGCATGTTGTGGTTCTTGTGTTGTAAATGCTGCCATTCTGCTCTATTCTTAAAGTGTGTAAGTAGATATTTGTCATTATTGATTATATTTTTCTGTTATTTTTTTGTTTGTGACAAACACATACACTGATGGGAACTGCATACAGAAAAAAATATGCAAAGAAAAATATAAATAATATAATAAATATATAAATAGTTGCTACCTTTGCGATTATTGTTTGTAGAAAGAAGCTCCTATTGGTCTTTCCTCATTACTAGGGAGCAGAAATGTTTTAGAACTTAATGACCTTCACCTTCAGCCTTAAAACACATTTTTCTATATATATTTTTTCAATTATGTCCTGCCTGTTTGGGGAAACCAGTGATATACCAAGTTCGGTCTGTGCTTTTTCTTTGCTTGTTGTACTAACTGCTGGATAAAACTGTTGGATATTTAGTACAGGTGAGGCTCTCCACAGGTTATTTTATCTTTATATATCATTATTTGCTAAGAACTAAGACAGCACAAAACGTCTGTATAGAACTCGGCAACTGGGGCCTGATGATTTAATATCTGGGCTTGTGATTAAAAGGTTACTGGTTCGATTCTGAGTGCTAACAGGTCATAACTGAAATCATCTTGAGCGAGTTTTGTGAATCTCAAAGCTTATAGGAGGGACTCAAACATGGAGTTGCACTGGGGCAAGGAATACTTTCTTAATCATGATGGCATTTAATCCTTGAAAGTCTAGGCACGAGCAAAAGATCTTATCTTTTTTGAAATGGCCTTTCTCTTTTGACGAGACAAGTTATAAAGCCGACTAGACTGGTGAGTGCCAGGGGATGATCCATAGTGCAATTGTAGGGGTGGTTGGGGGGGGGGAGCTCCTGTGCTTGGTCTTTACTGAATACTTCCTGGATTGTGATCTGTGACTGCAAGGACTTAACCTCTTTAATTCAACTTAATTTACTTTTCATGCTGAACTGATTCAGATACAACCAATGGAGTGCACTTGGGAGTATTGGCCAGTGCTTTGGTTTCCATGGAAAATTGCCCTTTTATGTTTTGTAGTCACTGAACTGTGTGGACCTATTTTTTAAAAAGCCTTGATGTTAGAGAAAGGGAGTGCTTGTTAGATTATGACCTTAGCCTCTCCTTTTATTTTTGGGTCACTTACTGGCAAACCTGAGAGACTGTCTTTAGGCCAGGGCTAGTGTTAGTGGTGGAAGGTCTTTTGAAGGTTTTTTTTTTTCTTAAACCGAATCCCTAATCCTAATAGCTAATACCACCTACGAGAATTGTAGGATTTCCTTTTTTGAGTTTTTACACAGTCTCTCAATGTGTGGATTATTATCTTAGAGATACCTGATAGGAAAGGTAAAACCCAACAAATACTTCTTCTGAAATATGGGAATTGATTTAATGTATTTTTACAGTACAATGTCCACCCAGATGACACACAAGTTCAATGTGAGCTAATTTGACAAAGTAATATATTTGGAAAATATGTGTAAGAGTATTATGTCCAGTTTTAGTCACATACTTTTTCTGTAATTACTTTCCTCTTTAACTTCCCGTTTTTAAATTTGAAACATGTTGCAATAGTATTCTTATGCATTTAAGGATGACAGATGGTACTGTATTCATGATGATTAGACATTTGATTAATCTACAATGCGTGTAAATATCGTATCTCGTAAATATCGTAAATGCTTTAACATGATTTATTGGATTTACTTTTGGTGAGCTCTGGATGGAGTTGGACCTCAGTGGGATCTGCATTAACAACCAAGTTGAAAACTTTTGTCATCCGTTAGCTTTTGTTTTTTTTGTGATGGCTTTTGTGATATTTTTTGTGAGTTTTTTTTAAAACATGCATTACTTTCTGTAATGATCGAGGTAAAAAATGACACCATCATTTTCAGACTGCGTATGAAACTTGGAATGAAGAAAACTGCAGGGCTTTTACCTTACAGCAAAACACAAGCACCCTAATTCATATAGTAATAAAAACACAAGTCATTATTTAATTAGTCAATATTTGTACTTACATGTCTGTGGTTATTAAATCAGCAAGTCTTTTACTTTAAAATAGATCTTTAACTGTTCTTTGGCTGGGGGAAGAAGCTGTTGCATAGCCACCAGTAAAACCAGTATAACCTTACCACTCGCCTCATGCACACTGATCAGCATCCAAACACAGAATCTTCCATCAATCTTGCTGGTGAAGGTCTGGTGGTGGTACCAGAGAGGTTGCAAATCAAGTAGTTATTTCATCACAATACCACTGAAGTCAAAATATCCTTTTACCTGACAACATATTTGTAATACTTGATAGAAAACATGGATGGAGTTGAGACTCACTTGGAGATAAAAAAATACACAAAATGAAAAGTAAATTTAGCATTTGGGTTCAGATTTCCAAATCCAGAGAGATTTAGGTAAAGTTAGCATCAGAGAGATTTGGCAACAGTGTTAGAGTTAGCAGCCTGGAATTTAACAGCAGAGAGATTTAGTAGCAAATTACCAGGACTGAGATTTTAATACAAGGAATTTTACTTTGTATGTTAGCGCTTGGTGTAGAAACATAAAAAGGATGTTTGTCAAAGTTTGAAAAGTTTATTGTTTATTCCAGTTACTTTTGAGGTTACATGCCACCCATCTGGTTGAAGTGTATCAGTTCTAATCAGGTCTGTTTGTGTTTGGTATTTGCTGTGTTTATTTCCTTTTAAAGTCTTCAGTTTACAATCTCACCACAGCAATTTGTTTAGTGTGAATTCAGTGTAAATTGTTTTTAATTGCAAGTCTTTGGTCTATTCCATTGTAGTGTATATTGTACATAACATTGTTTGTTTCTTCAAGTTGAAACAATCTGATCCAAGATCCACATTTGTCAAGATCAAGCTACAAATAAAGTGACTGCTTAGTACAGTCAATACAATAAAAACTATACAAAAAGTGATTCTTATTACACTTATTATTCTTGCACTTTCATCAATGCACTATTGTGTGCTATATAGACATTTGAACAGTACAATAAAATACTTTTAGAATATTGCAGCTTGTTTTGAAGTTACTGGGGCGCCATACTGCACTGTGACCCCAGGTTCAAAACAAGCTGGGACATTAATAATTATTTTGTACTGTTCACATGTGTATTTAAGGGAGATAACGTTATATTGATGTATGTGCAAACCTACCTTTCTGCTTCAGATTTGATCAAGTTGCATGAATGATAGACAGAACCCAAGATGGAGTTGACCAAAATAGAATTTATTTGATTTCAAACATAAATTCTCCTCTAAAAGGAAATGAATTTAGCAAGAACCAAGGAGGAACGATGAGGTGAGCAGAGACTCAAGTCTCACACACGGGTCAGAAACATAAACGGAAGTTAATCACAGCATTAGGAACATTACGCGAAGCATGCAAATACAAATCCAAAGATAATAGTTTTTTCCAGAACAAAAAGGGTCACAGAACATTGGCCGACTGGCACGGCCCCCGGGCAGCCATGTGGTTTAGGAAATAACCTAAGCACTTACTTCAGTCCCTCAAGTGGAGATGACCTTTGAAGAAACTGGTACTCCAATAGAAAGCAGAATCTAAAGCATAGTTGATAAATGGGTAACTGGTGCAATCTCTATTTAAGATACCTCCTCGTCTCTGTATGAGTACAGTGGCCGATCTAAATAAAAATGACCGCTCATTACATTACTGACCAACAAAATTGGTCCGCATTTTCCAAGTGGCATGAAGTGGCTGTGTCCCTCACTTTTTTATAGGTAATGTGCAGTGTCTGCTTTTGCTGCCAATTACCGGTGTGCCTTGGAAGCGCCCTGCTCGTGCCTGTGAAATGATGTCTAGGTCTTTTGAAGGGGTTTTTCTATTAAAGAATTATGCATACCTTCATTCACACACAAACTTTTTATTGGACAGAAAATAATTAAGTCTAGTTTCCCAACGTCATTGTTTCTGTGTCCTGTGTGCCATATTTTCGACCACTTGAGCAGCCATACCTCCCTCATTTGTAAATCTTTATAAACATTTAGGTGATTTTCTTTTGTAGTTGCTTTCCCAGATTGTTAGATTAAAAGAATAACTGTCTGTTTTTGTTGAGACTGTGTAGTTTTGCAGGTTTCTTTGGTCAGAGCTTAGTTTCAGATTTATGCATTGGTGGTCAGTATGTCTAAATGGCTGTGCTTTTATTTTTGAGATGGCTGGTTTAGAATGTTCAGGGTGGTGTTTACAGTAACTGTGTATAGTTTGTTGGAGTGCTGAGTACTATTACATTAGTGTGAATAAACAAATCCACAGATGGCAGGACTAGGTCTATGTCTTTCTCCTGCCTTTAACTCTTACTGTTCATTTATCAATGGAAGCTCTTAACTTAAGCAGTTTGAATCAAGTACATATTTAAATAAGGGGTAGAGGAGAAAACTTAAGACCATGTGACACACTGTTTTTTAGTGTGTGGACTATTTTCTGTTACAGTTTTTGATTTCTTTGAGTCATACTTAGGGATTGAACCCAGGACATTCTTATGGCGACACTGCTACCCACTAAGCCACCGTGCTGGCTTTGTCCAATTATATTTATAGATGATATATAAGTGATATATAAGTGATGACTAAAGTATTAACAGTTTCCAAGACAACAGTTATCATTATTTAGCGATTGGTGGTCATCATATTGATACATGTATCACAAATAGAATTTTTTGTTGTTGCAGTGTGTTTTAGAAATATCAGGTCCAATGATCTAAACTTTCAATATGCTGAATATTGTTCTACATACATTTATTTATTTTTATTCGTTTTTTTACTGTAAATGCAGTACTGATAGTCTGTTGTTTTTATACACATGATGCACATTGAAATATTTCTGTTCAGTGTTTATTTAAAGTATATTATAGTAGAAATATATGGCATTTTAACACACTCAAACAATGGAGGGCCCATGTGCTGTCGATCAACTTCTGTTCTATCCCTTTTTCCATCATCTGTCCTTCACCTATGGAATAAAAAGCACATGGACAACAGAACAACGAATTCCTCAGTCATGACAGCTACAAAGAATGAGAGAGAGAGAGAGCGAGAGCGAGAGAGAGAGAGAGAGAGAGAGAGAGAGAGAGAGAGAGAGAGAGAGAGAGAGAGAGAGAGAGAGAGAGAGAGAGAGACAAACTGCTTTCAAGGCAGCTGAAATGATGACAAGTACATTAGCCATGTTTATCTTGTGTCTAGTTTTATGTTGTCATCCTTTGTTGCTGTTCAATAATCCTGACAATCAGAGTTCACCCAACCATACCTGTGCCCAGAGTGCACTTTGTCATCACTGCTAAAAGATAATTTTTTTTTAATGTTTCATCATGAAAGAGAAAGAGCAGTGAATCATTCCATTATGTAGGGAGCTGCAAAAAAATTAAATCAATTTAATTTCTGGAAAATGATCATTTAAGTTATTCAGATATGCAGATGTGAAGAGTAACAGCTGTTTAGCACATTGCATACATACAAACTTGTATAGTCTAGGCACTGGTAGTTATTGAAATGACCTGGATAATACTAATCGTGGTGTTAACAGCACGGTGGTGACTGTAGAATGACAAAAAAAACAGGTCATGTGTCACTATTTAAAAAGTTAATTAATGACATTTTAGCAATTTGTGAAAACCATCCTGAGATTTCTTTTTTATTTATTTATACAATATATAACCAAAAGTATTCGCTCACTAGCCTTGACTCACAAATGAGCTTAAGTGCATCCAATTGTTAATCCATGGTGTTCAATAAGACGTTGGTCACCATTTGCAGCTAGAACAGCTTCAACTCCTCTGGAAAAGACTGTGTTTATGTGGATTCTTGACCATTTTTCTACATGTACTGATGTAGGACAAGAAGGACTGGCTCTCAGTCTCCATTTTAATTCATCCCAAAGGTGTTTCTATCAGGGTGAGGCCAGTCAAGTTCTTTCACACCAGAGAGCATGCCGAGGTGATTTATTTTATACACGTTTTTCCATGGAAGAGATTGGAACACCTGATTCCAATAATTTGAGTGTTTGAGCGAATACTTTTGGCTATATGATGTATATCAAAAAGTCAAATAAATATAAAAATAAGCTGTATGCAAGTACCTGAGATTAAAGTATCTGTGTTGCCGTCTATCATGTGAGGCACCGTGCTTAAATATGAGCCAGGCACACAGAAAGACAAAAGAAAATACATAACCTATGTGTAACAAACAAGAAAACATCTATGAGGGTTCAAAATACAATGATGATTTGATATGAGGGCAGTAATTTACATAAGGCTGCGATTTGAGATTGAGGAAGAGCACCCACACTGATCTTCATTCATATAGTGTAGTCAGTTTTAATAAATACAAAAAATAAATGTGCAAATATACTTTTATTTTTGTAACAGGATTTACTGTACCATACTTGTTGATCTCATATCTCCACACGTAAGCTTAAATAAGCATTATGAAACCTTTTATTTACTCTTTTACGATTTAAAGAAAAGTTCTGAGGTCTTAAATCCATTACCAAATGTTTATTAGCTGATGCTTTGTTTAGTATTTAAAGAACCAAAGCTTATTCATTATTAAAAATGATGTAAAATATATGAGCTAATTATTATTATTATTATTATTAGTTCAGTCATAATAATATATAATATATTAAAAACGATAAAAGCAGATCTCACTAAATCTTCGTAGCATCACTTAAATTAAATCTCATCCAGCATGTTGATGATGTGAGTTCACATTTTGTCCTCTTTTTTCACCCCACAGATAATATACAAGATCACATCCATGTCCGCAGCAATAAAAGTTTTGTAGAAGAGTCAGTGTGGGACACGATGGACAAACAAATCCCAGGACAACAGCAGTCAAACTTAAAAGCCCCTCATGGTGGTAGCCGTAAAAAGCGCTTTCTGTCTTACCCACGCTTTGTGGAACTGATGGTCACTGCAGACGCCAAAATGGCACGTCACCATGGACACAATCTGGAGCACTTCATTCTAACAGTCATCTCAGTAGTAAGTAAGTTTTTATACTTAAGCATGATTTAGTCAGTGATAGAAGTGTAATACTGTGGTTTATTAGTTTTATTATTAAATGTCTTGGATCCAGGTCTCTGGTGTTTGATTAATCTAGATGACAATATATTTTACAGGTTGCTCCTGAAATCTGATTTACACCAGTTGATTATTTGTACCATGAAAATATTTGTGTCTAAATTGCTCTTCAGAGTAGTTTTTTGATTGAAAGGTTCTTCATCCATTCGAATTTTCTACAGCTTTTAACTCTCTGCTTGTCTGATGCCAATTGAATAGCAATCGGACTACATGTTTTTTTTTCTTTTCTACGAAATATCTGATGCTGTGATTTGAGCTAATATCAGTAAATAGACTAGTAAATATTGGATTAATGTCAGCTCTAATAAACCAATCAGTGCCAGTCATAAAAGTGTTTCTTTAGATTCAAATAAATCTTACACAGCTTCAAACGATTCAACAGAAAGCTGTTTTTCTTTTGCATAATTTGTTTGCTACAGTATGTACAGTATGTTGGGATTTATGTCATATTAATTATAAAACATCTACCAGCTTATGTTTCTTGTTTTTTTTACTTGTTTGTTTTTTAGTCTCTTATACGGGTGTAGAATAGTTACCATTTAAACAAAGTCTTAATTTTACCAGGACAATTTTGTGCTACAATTATCCTGACATTACTTTCTATAATTTTGTATCATTATGTTCCTTTATTTAGGATCTTTGTGTGTTTATGTGTTTGGTTTGACATTGTTATCTATAGATGGAAAGAACGTTTTGTGGTGGTTTGTGGTGATGAAACAGTTAGAGAAACGTCTGATGGATAATGTTTATCCTGTGAATTGTTTCTCAATGCACCCCAGTTTCCAGTCTAGTTTGTCTTGTATGCTCATAACCATGGTTAGTGGTTAACTTAACGCAAACTGTAAATTAAACCACTTATTTCAATTATGGTAAGTGTGACTGCCCTAAATGTGGGTTAAATTATGTAGTCTTATGTGTTTAGTCACAGGTAGTTTAGTGGTGTGATTGTGATAGTTTATTTTCATTTTTTATTCGGATTGTATGAGTTTTTAACAACATAACTCTAATAGAAATGACAAAACACTAATAAGTTGTCAACTTAAGATATAAAAATGTTTGTCTAATAAGTAGTTTTTGCGTCTTACTATGTCAGCCAGTCAGACAAATAACAGAGGCGAAACAAAAAAGAAATGATTGAATTTAATAACTTAACTCTCATTTTAGGTGGCTGCAGTATACAAAGACCCCAGTGTTGGAAATCTCATCAATATCGTGATAGTCAAATTGATCATTGTTCATAATGAGCAGGTAAATGTCAGACATGCTGTAATGAGTGGATCTACTTGTAGTGTTAGTTGTTAAATTCTTCAAAAATATCTGTATGCATTTTGTCTTAGGAAGGGCCGAACATAAATTTCTACGCTGCAACGACACTGCACAACTTTTGTGTTTGGCAACAGAGTCAGAATGTTCGGGATGACAGCGAGCCATCTCATCACGATACTGCACTACTTATTACTAGGTATTATAATCTAGCGTTTATCGAAAAAATAAATACAGACAATTTTACGGTACTTTTTAATAGTATAGTATCATATAGTAATAGTATACTAATAGTATAGTATCAATCTGGTTAAACGTTCTGTGTATGTATATAGCTCAATGTTTAATCTCTCTCTCTCTCTCTCTCTCTCTCTTTCTCTCTCTTTCTTT
>JAOUQU010342142.1:0-22998 GCA_028566735.1 Ammoglanis amapaensis
TATTGGGTGGATGGATTATTAGATGAATGGTTGGATTATTGGGTGGATGGATTATTAGATGAATGGTTGGATTATTGTATGTAGGATTGGTTGTTGATTGGTTGGATGATGGTCGGATTGATGGTTGGATGGATGAATGGATGGATGATGCTTTCATGCCTCACTCAGCTGGCGGTTTACGGAGCGTGTCAGTGCCCCTCCGTCAGTGGAGCCGAGCCGTGTCCTTGTGCCCGGAGCGCCGCCGCCAGCCGCAGACAAGTCCTCCATCTCCAACAGGAGGTAAACGCCCCACCGACCACTCCTCATCCATCACACCTTCCAATCTCAGACTCAATCAGAACGTTCTCCACCCAGCTGGAGCTCCAGACACGGAGGATGGACGAGGCGTACGTGGTGGCCGACGCCTTCCGGATCGCCTTCGAGCAGCAGCTGAGGAGGGGGAGCGAGAAGGTGCTGCGACTGGCCGGGGGTGAGCCGCCGGGAACCAATCTGACCCGCCGCTCGAACCCTGACCGAGGTGCAGTGAGCCAAGTGTCTTCAGACACGAGCAATCAAACTTAACTATAAAGCAACACGTCTACAATGATGTAGTAAACAAATCAGAATATGTTTTTTAGATTTTAGATTCTACCAGTCGCCCCTTGTTTGCTTTGATGACAGCTTTGCTTGTTGTTCTGTCAAATCAGCTTCATGAGGAAGCTCCTGGAACTTTTCTCCAAAAGTCTTGGAGGACTTTTCAGAGATATTGAGAACTTGTCCAACACACTGAGGTCCAACTCTGAATTCTGAATCATTTTAAAGCCCAGGTCATGTGACCCAGTGCTACAGTGGCATGTCAAATATCCAAATCATCTCTAGATAAAATAAAATGTGTGTGTTTTTTTATTAGTGGTGTTTTTTAATTAGGGAAACTCGGGTCGTCGGGCGTTGTTCAGAGGCTGAGGAGATTTCTGCCATCGGGCAAAGATGGAAACATCACAAGTGACCCAAAAGGAACCTTCCATCTGCTGCTCGATCTGGTGTGTTTTAAAGTTCAAAAGTAAACACAGACACTCTGGCACAAGGTTCCATTGCTTACAGGTGACATTGGACGTGTAGTCTTTTCTAGTATCTAGTATTTGGTGTTTTTATTCCAGCTGAGTGATAAAGAGGAGGCGCTGGCTCATCAGAGGAAGGTCAGCTACATGCTGGCTCGAAGCTCCGAGGAAATGGAGAAGCGTCTTCAGGCTCAGATCCAAGACCTGGACGTCTCGAAAAGTCCAGCTGACCAGACGGTGGAGGCTGGAATCGATGGTCCAGTGTGTCTGAGCTGTAATGAACCGGGTTTGAGAACAGCGGGCGTCGGCCGGGTGGAGGAGACCACATCAACATTAACCAGCGACGGAGAAACGATCTGGTGACCAGTCAGAGGACCAGAATTTAATCAATGACGATGGAATTTTTGCACAATTTATTCTTATGTTTTTTATTCTTATTTTTACATCAGAAAATAAAATATGTTTTTTATTACAGTTCTGATTTTGTACTTTCCAAAGTGTCATTAATGAAAAACAATAATGTTTATTTAAAATATTATAAATGATACATGCAGAAAATAACGCAAATAAATAAACAAAATGAAATATCAAATGATTTAAAAACCCAATGTAATAATGTGTAATCCCGTATTTAATTATTTTATAAATAAGAAGAAAAGAAACAGAAACGAGCAAAAGTAGCTAGTCGTGGACTTCATTTCCCAGCATGCAATGCGAGCGGAACGTACTGTAGTCCTATCCGGCAGAAAACGCGGAAGTGTTGAGTTTGTAGTTTCGTTGTGATCATTCGGTTTTAATCATCTTATGGGTTTAAATAAATTTAGTTTTCGGCGGGTTTGTATTTCATTTGTCATTGTTTTTGCGCTTTTGAGCTTGATTACGTGCTTTTATAAATCTGATTTATCGTTTGCAGACGCAGGTGGGTTCTAACCGGAACTGGTTTGTTTATCCAAACTTCGTCTTATTATTATTAATATATTAAAACGTATACGTTATTTTTAAATACCAGCTACAATTAGATGTCACAAACTGGTCAGTTGCTATAGGAACTGTGGCGTTGTGACGTTTAATAGCTGAAATAAACGTCACTGTTGTATTTTGTATTTGGATTATTGAATAAAAGTTTATTTAATAGTTGCAGGACCGATGAGTGACCAAACTCTGGACTATTTCATCAATAAAAGCACTTTACAGCAGAGAGATGGTGCAGAGATCCGATGGTACCATGCTGCCAACAGCCAGAAACAAATAACTGAAGCACTACAAGGTGAGAAATGAAGGACAGTCTGGTGTCCCAATACTTTTGGTCATGTCATGTATTGTAGTGTTTGGTTTTGTTTAGAGCTTTTATTGTATTTATCAAACTATCATTTCTAACCAACTCTGCTCATCTGGGGAAGTTTTCCACAAGGTTTCGATGTAAATCTGTCGGCCAGATCAAAGTTCAGTTCAGTTTCATTCTGAAGGTGTTTAGAAAGGCTCTCGATGACTGACTGAGGTTTGACCCGGTGAATCTGAGACCCTCACACCATTGGCGGCGGCGTGCACCATCAATGACCTTGCTGCACAAGGCCCATCCTCATTGGAAGGGAAACGTGTTGATCGGTGTGGACATCCTGCCAGATCACTAATGCCCGGCCATTTTTCTGATTCGTAACTCTGAAGGACCGGGGGGGGGGGCGTCCTCTCTTTGGGATGGACTACAGGACATTAACATTTATTCTAAAGACATTTTAAAACAGCAAAGCCCAAATGTGTACGACATTGCTCTGACCTCAGGTCCAGTTTCTGACCAACATCAGTGCACAAAGGCTTCATATTTCACGTCTCATTAGAAGCTTTTTTAGAAATAAATGGAATACGCTTACAGGTGATGCCCAGATGATTGAAGCCGATGTGCTCCTGAGATCACATGATCCTCAGGAGCCAATCATGGCTCACCCACCTAATACAGACAGTGACATCACGCTACGGGAGTGGCTGAAGGTGGTTGCGGAATCGGACAAAGGGATCAAACTGGACTTCAAGAGGTCGGTGGATACATTTTTATTTTTCATGTTTGCTGAATTTTCAAAACTCTGTACCTTTATTGTACCCACCAAAACACTCCTCACACAATTTGTACTCACACAAATGTCAATAATATAATTTCATTTACTTATTATACAAAGTTGTCCAACACTTATATCACTTTTGTTTGAAACTGTTGTTTTATCCATCACATTATGATCTGTTTAAAGTCTGGCGGCAGTCGCACCATCTATGACCCTGTTGGATGAAGCTCGGCCCCGGCTGAAGGGACCCGTGTGGATCAATGCGGACGTCATGCCAGGACCAGGGGGCGTAGCCACCCCTCTCGAAGCCCAGGCATTTTTACAAGCTGTGGCTCTAAAGGGTCAGGAGGATGTCCTCTCGTTGGGATGGACTACTGGATGGTCTCCGGATCACAACAACCCAGGTAGATGACGCACAATCCTTTCTAAGAACGTGAGCGTGTGAATTGGTCTCCAGATGTCTGTGGGACTTAAATTTAACCTGCGGGTGAAAGGTTACAGCTGGCAGATGGTCCAGCAGATGGAGATAGTGTGCAGGAATCTGACCCAGACGGTGACATTCCCAGTGCGAGCAGCTCTCCTGGCCCAGTCCTTCTCCCAGTTACGGTGGCTCCTGGAGCAATCTGACAGGTGAGACTCTTTGTTTCCAAGACGTCCATTGGCGCTCGTCAGCTTGATCCCGAGATCTTAATTAGCTGCTTGATTGGGATCGTATTATGTAACCAAAGCAGTTCATCAGAGTGGTCCCTGGTCCTTGAAGAACGGATCGGGAAGGGGGGGGAATACAAGAGCATGTCGGCTTGGTTCAATCTCTGTGTTCTACAGCTTGAACAGGCTGCTCGTTGTCCTAGAGACCCAACAGTGACCTCACAACTTATTGCCACTTTTCAGGGTTTAAAAAAAGGAGAGCACAACGAATCGGAAGGTCTCTGCAAATTGTCTTTGATTGACATTTTCACCGTTTAGGAAAAGCTTTTATCCCAAGTGACTTATATTAATAACTGACATTCTTTTTAAGCAACTTTGGGTTGAGGTCCTGGCTGAATACAATAAAAATGTGTGAGTTTATTAAACAACATGGATCATCTCTTCCACAGGTACACTCTGACCATCTGGACCGGTCAGGCAGATTCCCTGAACGTGGAGGATCTCTTGATTTACAGACATACCTTCGACAGATCCCGGATCTACTATGACCTCTTGGAGTCTCAGATTGAGAACTTCAAGCTACTTCCAGGTTACAACTAAAACAAACCAAAAATAAGCACACACTGTGAGTTTGAGTTGGATTTGTTGGGTACAAAGAATGAAAAATAAAGTACCTTCATGAGAATCAGAATCAGTTTTTATTGAGTTTGTTTACGGCTTTTGTCAAGAGTTTGCCAGGATTGTATCGTATCGACTAGGGATGTAGCTAAAATAATTTTATACAATTTTCTGTTTAAAAAAATATATTGTAAACCGAGTTTAATAGTATCACATCGTGGGACGAGTGAATTGTTACATAAATAATATCAACTGTGTAGACATTTTATTTAAGACTTTTTATTTTTGTTTAAGACTTTATTTACGTATATTTGTGATTATTTGGAGCAGATTTTCATGTCACATGGTTTTCACGTTCGCTGCACAAGACGGTAAGGCAATAGTACGATGTAGCAAATGGCAAACCGCTGTTTCACTGTTCCCTTCTCATTTGTTTAAATTCATTATGAGGCACCTTTCCAACACTTATTTCAAACTTTGAGTTTTTTTTAAATACATTGTGAAAAGATCTATAAATAACGTCTCCCGCCACTAGATGGCAGATTTTCCACGGCAACGTTTAAATAATAAGGAGCTGCGCAATATCAACAAATACAAGAGTTCCACGGTTGTGCTTGTTTTGCTTCAAGGTTCATCAACGCCCTGATCAGAATTGTGTTCATTACAGATGAATTGATGACATGAAGCTGCTATGTACATCATTCCTGAACACAGGAGTGCTCACTGTCCGAAAATCTCCTCAAAGTTAGCCAGGTGCTTGATCTGTTCAGTCTGCATGGAGTGTCTCCTCAGCAGAGTTTTTTTGGACTTCAAGTCTCTGGGCAAGCTTGGAGCACAGGGCATGAAGTGTCTTTGACCGGAGGCAATCGGTACGTTTGCAGATCCAGAACAGGACTTTGCTACAGCGCCAGTACCGGTTTGGTTAACTTTGATATCTGGGATGGGTGCGTGAGGGTTGAGCGGTGGCAGGTAGCCTGGCCTAGTCTGGGAGATGTGGTCCAGCAGTAGAGCCCCAGAACCCCTGCGCTCCATCATGGCCGGGCTCCTTCGCTGGACGATGCTCTCCAGGGACTCCCTGGAGCCAGACAGGGTGGAGGAACGGCTGGAGACGAGTTTGCGCTTTTGTGGTCCCTCTGCTTCACTCGAAGCTTCAGCTTTGGCAGGCTCATCCGAGTTCTGGCTCTTGAACTGAGGGAGCTGGGAGTCTGAGCTGTAGTGGTCCATACCAATGTTACGTCGACGGACAACATTCTGCAGGCTGGACACGGCCAGGTTGGGCAGGCAGTTCGGGTCTCTGTCCGTAGCCTCGCTCCCAGAGGCATAATTTAAAAGGTTTTGGTGCGAGGCAGAATGAGGGAGCAAAACACCATCATATGACATCTTTCGACTCAGCCACTTGGCTTCCTTGATGCGCTCTTTGTCAGCCTCGGTCGGCCGGTCCAACGATCTGTGCACCCCGATGCCATTCATACTTTGATATCGAGCAACTGCAGGTGGCCTCTGAGATGAGCGCTGGTGGCTCATGAAGCCGAAAGATAGTTCCTCCTCGTGGGTGATATCGAGGAGCTCCTCAGTAAGGGATGATGCCTTGCTTTGCTGCAACAGTGATGGTGGAATGTTTAGCCAAGGCTCGGAATGCAGCCTCTGCAGGTGCAAGAGTCTGGCCACACCTGGAGCTTTTAGTGGACTCCGCTCTTCAATGGGTGACCCTGGTTTGAAGTGATCGGCTTTGTTGGGATCTTGAGGGATGCAGTGTGACTGGCTAGTCCACGAGGAAAGATAAGGAGAGACTTTTATTTCCGAGGGTGACATGCAGGCTTTGGGAACACAGTGCAGTCGTTCCTCTAAATCTGGAGGAGGAGGGACATTCAGGTACTGCTTGGTCAACTGTCTCCCGGTCGGGAGCTTATCTGTGGTGATGATGATGACTTCCTTGCCTCTGGCCTTGCAGGCCTTGAGTAGAACCTGCAGAGCGTCCTGGTCTTCGGCACTAATCGCATACACTAGTGCAGAGGAACCTGAGCGGTCCTCGAGACTCAGATCAGCTCCGCTGGACAGTAGCTGGAACAGGACCTCCACGCCGGCTCGCTCCACACAGGCATGCATCAGCGCCGTCTTCCCAGACTTGTCTTGGATGTTTGGGTCCGCACCGTTGTCCAGGAGATACCTGTAGAGTGATTAGTGAAGTGTCAGTCTGATTAAAAGTAGGAAACAAGCCCGGTTATAATCAGTCAGTTTGAAATTCGAATAGAATACCCGATATGTACAGGAAGTGTTTGAGGGCCACTGGTTTAGAGCTTGGACCTACCTGACGATCTTGTGCTTGGGCACACTCTGAGCATCGTTGTGGTGAGTCCTGCAGGCGATCATCAGTGGCGTCTCGCCTCGCTCGTTGCTCTCGTTGATGTAAGCGCCACCCTCCAGCAGAAGCCGGGTCAGTCTCAGGCGGCAGAGGTAGACAGCCCTGAGGAGGGAGTTGCCATCGGTGCACACCTCTGTAGGGTCCTCCATGGCCTTGCTGATTCCAGAGGTGTTCTGCTCTGCCTCTCAAAGCCCTATTGGTCAACGGAGGTTGCATACGGATGGTGTGATCAATCACAATGCATACACACTATGGTCACTGTTATGTGGACAAACTGCTAAAAACTCATTCGGAAAGCTTGGCTGCATAAAGAAATGGGGGTGTAAGTGTGGGTTTGAACCAGCGACCCTCTTACTGCTAGCATTTAAGCCCTCGTCTCTGTGCATTTGTGATTGCTTGAACATGAGACCTAGAAAAGATTTTGACGTCTTCTTTAACGATGTGGAGGATTTTTGTTTCAACAACCTCGCTCGCATGTGAAAGGACAGAAAGCCAACTCGGTTATTTAACCGCCTCTTATTTAGATTCCATCAGCTCAAGGTTGTTCCCGTTCTTCCCTTTTTTTTCTGTGAACGACAACATGATTCAAAAGAAATCTTGCTTGCTTTAAGAAAACACAGACATGATTAGACGGCATTTGTTAAGCTTCGCCTCTTCAGGCTTTTAGTCCCTTGAACTTGTCCTGCTCAGGTTGTACATAGTCTTGACCTCAGTCTCACTCCAGAGGTTTGGATTAAACCAGAAAGTCTCCAGTTATTCAGACTATTATTACCCCCACTGCTCTTAAACTGGTCTTTCTCATTCTGCAGTCTGGGAGACAATTTAATAACAATGTTATTTTAATTAGAAGCCGTTTTCAGGATATGGTGTGTGAGTAAATCTGCCGTGTAATGGACCGGTGTGTTGTACAGTGTGTTGCTGTGTGCCCCGATTGAATGGTTGGTTTAAACAACGAGTGCTTTTGGAGTCGCACATCCAACAAGTTTGAAGTCAGATGTCTCTGCGCTGTATTGACACCAACATTGTAATAAGATGGTAGTATGTGGTGTAGCTGGGGCAGCAGTGTTGTTGGGATCTTATCACTACAGGACACACTTGGCTCTCTGAATCCGATGTAGAATCCCGAAAACACAGCTGCACCTGTTCCTCAGACCCACACTACCATTTCAGAGCCTCTTAACAGTTGCACAACAGCCACTGCCTATTATTAATAAATCCTTCACTTTGCCCAAAAGTGCACACGACGGCTCGATTGGCACACTGCCGCTCATAAGCTCTACCTGAGATTTGATAATTACCCCATCAACCCTCGCCCCCCCTTCACACACGGCATTTACAGCCCTGGCTCGCTTCGTGCCCTTCACTCCCGAGTTTTAATCAACCCCACCACCCCTGTATACAGGGAATCCTTAATGAAGTTGCTCTCTCGCTCTCCGGCGGCTCCGATGTGGGCATGAAAACACACAACGGGCCACTTGGTGCACCTGTACCAACTGGTGATTCACATCTAAGAGATTTATTAGATGAAAGAATTGTTAATGAGGGTCGTCACCAATGAGAAACCTTGAGCACCACCTGGCAGCTTTGATTCATTCTTTTGTCATTTTCATTACGGATCTCAAGGAGAGAAAACAAGACACTCCAGTGTGAATTTGGCACCGGTGCTCGAGTGGTGGTGCTTTCTATCATGCTGGCACACCATCTTTATGAACCGGAGGGTTGAATGTGTGCCGGTCGGGCGTCTATACAGACACAAGTAGTATATATTTGCATCCTGTTCAGTGTGGTGTTGTATCCAATCCCCAAGTGTATCTTTCTTTATTATCTGTATGTTTTAATCTGAACTTTGCGTCTCTCATTGTAACCGAAAGCTAATAAAGTGTCGTATTTGCTTTGCATTATGGGCATTTTAAAGACACGTTGGTTACATTCATGGCATTTACTCATTACACAAGTTGCATCAGTACATGTTACACAGAACCCTGGACTATTTAGTATCTCTAAATCACACATGAAAGGAAAGTCAGGATTAAAAGACGGGGAACAAGGAAACTCAACCCACCTGGGGATCGAACACAGGACCTTGTTGCCATGAGGTCGCACCCTGCCAGCTACTCTTTAAATGATTTGTATTATCTTGACTACCCGAGTCTTAGTTAAGCTAAAGCAGAAACGAGATACACAAAGCGACAACGATGATTTAGATCAGCAGACCTGGAACCCGGACTCACCTCCGACGCTCCGCTTTGCTCCACAACGTTATCCAGATCAAAACGAAGAGCCGAAGAGTCAACACGTGCTGTATAAACGAGATGCTCTGTGTGTGTGTGATGTCTGAGAGCTTAAACGAGTCAGTAAACAGGTGTGAGAGCGTTCGGGATTGAGAGAGAGAGAGAGGGAGGAAGAACGAAGCGAGTCAGCACCATCGGGAAGAGCTGAGGAAGAAAACAGGTATTCGGCCTTCACAAAACGTCTCTGAAACAGCCCCCGAAGGCCACCGTGGGGCGCTGACGTGGCCGTGACGCCTAACAGGCGAGTGACAAAGACTCTAAGCTCTGTGATGTCCTACTCGCGTCCCAAACCTTCCGAAAACTTTCCAGACGGTGGACATGCTGCTCCAAACTTTAAATATAAAGTATTTATTATCTTTTTTAAGATCAACGGTTCCGAAACAAAAAGATTCACGATATGATTTCTATTAAAAAACATGAACTGAATACAGAATTCTGACAAAGTTTCCATTTACTCGCCCCTTTAGATCTTCTTTTAAGAGTCAATACATCAGAACGTTGTTTGTTTTTACACTGAATCCCTCTGAGGCCCAGAGAAGACAAAGAACCACAGCAGTTTTTCTTTTTATTCTTTATTTATTCCGTTTATTTCATGTATGCAGTTTAATTCGCGTACAGTTGACATCGAAGGCGTGACGCCATCAGTCCATGTGAGTGTCACCGCTCTACCGCTCCACACTCTCGTACACTTGGAATTCATACTGGAGTCCGCTCTCCTCCTGCAAACCCGTCGGCACGCCAGGGAACCTGTACGCAAAATTTAAATGGCAAATCTGGACCAACTGTGGTTCATGAAGTTTTGATTTAGTGAAGAATGCAGAAATGAAAAATCTCACTCACTCGGGCAGAAGCTTGAACTTCTCAAAGTCGATGTCGGGAATGAACGTGTCGCATTGGAACTGCTTGTGGATCCTCGTCACGAACAGGCGCTTCCGTTCAGAACGTTCCATGGCCTCCTAAAGACATCCGGAAAAATTAAACGGTGACCCTGACAGATCAAAGGCAGGCGTTCAAATTCAATTTTATTTGTCATTACACATGTACAGCATATCCCAACTTGTCTGGAAGTTGCGGGTCAGAGCCAATGTACAGCGTCCCTGGAGCAGACAGGGTTAAGGGTCTTGCTCAAGGACCCAGCAGTGTAGCAGAATGTAGCAGAGCCTGGATTTAAACCCCCAACCTTTGGGTTCACAGCCCAATGCTCTACTCACTAGGCTACACTGATCTTGTTGTTCAATAACAAGTGCTCAGCACCTCTGGGAACTCGAAGACTCATGAAGCTGATTGACAGAACTCAAAAGCAATGTACAAAGCTGTCATCAAAGCAAAAAGCTGCTTCTTTAAAGGACCTTACAATATAAAACATATTCTGGTTTAAAACTTTATTGCTTCTTTTGAATCCGCAATGTAGATAAAACGTAGATTAAGGCTGGAAAAAAAAGTTTAATGAAGACTTTCGAAGTGTCGAAACGTTTGACTGGTACTGATCCAGTCGACCACTGGAGGCCTGTACGTAACTACATCTGGGTGTCCACATACTTCTGGCCGTATAAGACACAAGGTTCTGAGAAGTGGAAACTGAAGAGGAGTCAGTGTGGCTGAAAGAAAACGGCTTTTGTGAGGAGAGTCCTTGAGCATCACTGTTCCCATGACGACCAGCGCTGGCGGGTACCGTTTGATGAAAATACGCATTTCACCGAAGGCTTTACCCCCGCCAGCCTCGAACACGGGGCAAGGTGAGGGCATCGTTCCATCACCAAAGCTTTCAAAGTGTGTGTGTGTGTTTGTAAATGCGTGTGCGAGTGTGTGAGCGAACCTTGTAGAGCGAGCGGCCACCAATGATCCACACTTGATCCGCCTCAGCCTGCAGCTCGGTGTCATCCAGCAGCCGGAGCGCCGAACTAAAGTCCGCCGCGAGGTAGTGCGCCCCCTCTGGGGCAGTCCTAAAACCCCAGTGGAAAACCCCCAAAAGCACATTATAGAAGAAAATCCTCAACCAGTTCTTTCTTTATTTATTGTTTTTTTTTGTATTTCTGGCCACGTGTACAGTTTTAACTTGCAGATCTAACTGAGACTCGAATGACTATAAAATCAGTAAAATTATTTATTATTTAATTGCTTTTCATTTGCTATGTAAAAAGATCTGAAATAATCCTTTGGTCGTTTGTTTTTAAAAGCCTGTTCAGAAAACTGTCCGCTGAGGCGACGTCCAAACAGTTTTGAATAAAACAGGGCGCTGGAATACTCAGGGGTCACCAACGTGGTGCCCGCGGGTCGCCTGAAAGGACCTCATGAGTGGCCCGCGGGCCTGTTCTAAACATTTATCATATTGATATTTATCAGTTTCCTACCTTGTTAAATGATTGTTGAACATTTTTGTGAGAAATCATTGACACGATCAGCATCTTCACATAGATGAATATCATTCATTATTAATAGTAACACGTCATTAAAGGTTATAAATGTGTGATGTCACAAGTGTGGATCAAACTGGTCGCTCTTCACATTAGTTGGTAGCCAAAAGTAGCTCTCAGTTTCAGAAAGGTTGGTGACCCCTGATCTAACAGTTAGGTTTTATTCTTTTATGAGTGCGGGTTTGGTTCGTGTGGTAATAAACTAGATAAGCCGTTAACTCAAAGGTGAAGGACGTTCTTACTTGAGCTCTCGACTCAGGACGATGTTGATTCTGTTCTTGAGAGGCCGATTCTGCACAGGGATCGAGAACCACGTGTTCCTGCCCATGATGACTACATTCTGTTTACCTGTCAGATCAAAGCCACACCATGGACACAGAACAGGCAGAACAAAAACAAGAGTTTAATAAAAACCTATCGTATTGTTTACCGTCTACTGAAGGAGTCATGGTCATCTTCTGGAAGTACTTGAATTCGTTACTGCAAACACAAGATAACTTGTTAATATGGAAAATATGATCAAAAACAAGCAGTAAATATGCTCACGTTTAAGCTATTAGTTTTCTCAAAGCTCAAACTAATATTCCCTCACGATTAGACTTGAAGTAAGAACATGTTGTCCAACGCTGCAGTGCTTTACACCAATCCAAAGTGTCACTAATCTGCACCGTAGTTGCATTATAGGACAGGATTTCACTACTACTGAAATGAAAAAGTCACGTTTGACCTTTTTATTTCTCGAACGTATAGAAACAAAAACATTTTTATTTTTATTAAGTATTTTATTAAAATAATACATCATATTGGAACGTTATGTGTGTAAAAAGCTTCATTCTGGGACCGTTATGGACGCTCATAGACCGTGTAAATACTCTAAATGATACCAAAAGCTAATAAGTGTTATACACTGTATATTTTCAATGTTGAGCTGTTTAACCGAGTCACTGTGGAATCGATTCAGTTCCTAATTGTATTTTGATTGGTTTGGCTCATAAACGATCAGCATTCGAATCGGAATCGACTCTTCAAAGTATCGTTCCACTGTAAGAAAAAGCAGGAATCCGGGGCCTGGTGTCAAACGGATAAGTCGCTTTTACGTAGTCCCCTTAGTGACCACAATCTTACTGGAGGCGATGTGCGGTTTGTGTAGTGCACTTGAATGTAGGGTGAACACTTGTGTTGAATTGAGATCGAGCCGAACTTACCTCAGTCTGATCGGGTGCCAGGGCAGGTTACCGTTCCGTCCGATTCCCAGATCGGGACAAACCGCTACGATACAGTTCAACACGCGGCCCATGATTATTATTTTAAATTTTTTATCTTATAATTTGATTATATCTCATTTATTACAGGAAAACAATGACAACGTGAGTCGAAGGGAAGTCTCGCGCACTGTGATTCCCGCCAGACAGTCTGACGTCACAATGGGCGGGAGTTTTATTTATTTATTTCTTTTTAGTTTTCTTCTTTTTCAGCTTTTTGCTTTTGCAGTTGGGATACGTTAGATTGTGCATTACCGCCACCTTCTGTTATCTGGTGGTGTTCGGGATGTGTTTTTTTTCTTGTAATCTATCGAATCATTCTGGTTTTTAGAAAATCCATTAGTGCTATAAATCTCTGATCTGGTTTGCAGTAAACACTTGTTTACTGTTTATTGTTGTTCTATCTTTTCTTTCAACACTTTCCTCCGATTTTTATTGCCGTCCTCTTTTTGTTTTCCTGAACCCTGTTTTATTTTCTCTTGTATATTGTATTTATGTCTCCATTTTCCATCTTTGTCCCATTTATATTTTCATGAAGCTTCTTGTGATGTTGGTCGTGTTTTGCGCTGCCGTTTATTGGGATCATTTATCGGAATAATTGCTCAACTTTATGTTTATAAATTTGTATCTATGATGAACAAACACACATATTTGGGGGTCGTGATTAAGAATCTACATGTTTATTCACTAAGGCAACACAACTGTGTAGTGTGCGTTTGTTAGCTGCTCTTTGTTGAAACACCATGATGGAAACTTTTGTATATTTTATTAGTTTCTATATTGATTCTAAATTTGATCTTTGTTGATTGATTGAAAGCACTGAAAGACAATTTTAATGCAATCGAGAGTATTTATTAATCAGATTCACTTCTCATTAAGTAGAAGTGTTGAAATATAGCGTGCCCTTCGACAGAGTGTCACATGGGATGTCGGACTGTGCCCCGGATTTCACTGAATGGTTGCAGGTGCCCAGGCGGTCGTCGAAATTCGCGTCTTGGTCCCACACTTCCATCTTGAGGTTGTGCCCTGAACTGCAGTCTGGAAAGTTGAACTGGGCATCCCAGCTGGGAGACGACGAGCCCTTGATGGTCTCCGTCCGGCCGCCGCTCACACCATTGCACCACACCTTGACGTACGCGTCGGGTCGGCTACCGAAGTCTCCGGAAAGTCCGGAGGCTCTGAGACCCGTCACTTTGACAGCAGCGTCGGTATGAGAGACCAACACCAGGACGGCGAGGCACAGCAGACGAGCAGGAAATGCCATCATTCTGGAACATAATGTGATCACACAACCGGTTGGTTCATTCAGTCGAGATTAGGGATCGCTCAACATCTACCGAGGATAAAATGTTCATCTGATGCATAATATATCTCATCTAATGACAGGATCCAAGATGAAGAGATAATCTGATCTTCTCTTGCCATCATGGTCATCATGTTATGCCTGGTTTTGTGTAGCAGAAGCGGATTCTAACAAGAACATTAAGGTTCCAGCATCCTTTAGTACCAGAAATCTCAAACAAGCATCAACTTAATTCAATCCAGTAAACATAAAGAGATTAAATAATACATGATTCTTGATTATAAGAATTTAGCCATTTAAAAAGCCAACAGATCCCATCTCGGAAGTGCTCTGTACCTCATTTGGACCCACTTGCCCATCATTAGTGTAGATAAACCCAATGAACACTCACCTCGATCTGGATTCCTCAGTGTAAAGCAACACCAGCGTGCTCCGCCCGGTCCGGCCTCAATATAAAGAAGATCTAATCTGCACACCAGCCTTGAGATTATCAGCAGGTGAATTCAGTCTCACAGTCCAGATATTTGGCAGAGTCATAAAGGATTTCTTTTTATTTACTGAATTAAAAAAAGAAGCTTTTCTAGGGCGTCTGTGAGATCAATAACAAGCCTCGGGCGGAGCTTAACCACCAAAGGTCATGTCTTGGAAAGTCAGCTGAAGACCACGTGTGTTTGGTACCAACTGAAGTCCAAATCTGATTATCTTGAAAGCTTGTTCAGACCCCCAGTCTCCTTCTCTTTTACTTCACCAACAATAGACCCCAAATGATAATACATGTGATAACAATACGTATTTACACAAACGTGATGGTCCATCTTCAATGCCTCAGAGCCCAAAGGTGTCACCACCACTTCTGGACACGGTTACCATTAAGCTCCTTTTATGGGAATCTGTATTGTACTGTACACATCATCTTTTATTTGAATATATTAGCTTAAGAGTAAAAAACTGATACACGTTGGCCCATTAGATTTTAGCCAGGAGAGGTTGAAGAGAGCCACATCCAACCTTTTTATTAATAATCTTCTAAATCAAACAAAATAATTTAAATCTCAGACATTAAAAACATTATATAGGCCAATCTTTACAAAAACATTTGCTTTGGCCACTTCTGCTCACGTCCATATTATCTGTAGTCTCTGCCGCCTTCTGCGGGCGAGGCTCTGCAGCTTTTTGACGTCCCTTAGGCTAAATAACCAGCACCCACTGACGTCCAGCGTGACCAGCCGACCGCAGGCGTCCAGTAGACGCATTGCTGTCACCACAGTAACGTCCGAGCGCCTCAGGCTGACCTGCCGGAGGCACCGAAGTGGTTCAGTGTGCCCGTCCAGGACCGTTTGGAACACCGCATCCAGACGGCAGGGCATGGCCAAGAGGGAGAGTGCACGGAGGTTTGGGGCTCCCCTTAGCAAGGACCAGAGGACGGCTCTTAGGGGGGTCCAGCACAGGACGGGTCTCAGTTGTCTCTCATCCAGAGAGAAGCTGTCAGGGTCAAGAAGGACATGTTATATAAATCATCACATTACTAATGTTTATACTCTAATGACTCTGGATGTTTACTTACTTCAGCGTTAAAGTCTGGAGGTCTGGAAGACAAGGCAGACTCCTGTCCTCAATGCCTTCATCATTATCATGGTCATGGTTGTCTTCCCGGTCTGAAGTTGGAGGCTCGATGTGAATGGTGAGGGTTTGGAGTCTGGGACACACCCCAATGAGGGTCACGAAAGAAAGCAGTCCATCAGCTCTGACTCCCTCCAGCGCGAGGTAACGGAGACTCGACCCGGAGACGTTCAGTGCAGGAACCAGATCCGACAGAGGCCCAGGAAACTGCAGGGACAAGGATAGCAGGTGCCCGGACCACCTCGCCAGGCCTTGGGTCAAAAGCATGCCGGGTGTGGCATCTCCGCTATTAAAATCATCATAGCAGTTTAGTGAAAGAGCCGAAACCTCAGGACACAAGTCAGCCACGGCTTGGAGACTCCTCAGTAACACGCCCTGTACGTCTCGAAGACGTAGTCGCAAAGTTTCTTTAAGCTCCCGGGTGTCCTTGGAACACGACCTGTCCGGTTCCATCTTTTCTCTCATTCTAAGTTCCCACAATTCCTTAAGCCTGGGGACACCCTCCCGACAGCTGAACCCCTCAGTCAGATCAAAGTCCTTCTTCTGCAGCACCTCACAGGCTCTTCCGAGTCCCTCGGACGCCAAACATCTTAGCCTCGGCAAGCTCAGCATCAGAAAGGCCGCCGCCGCCCATGCCTCGAGCTCTCCCTCCCCTAGACCGATGTCCACTGCCAGCAGGCTGACCAGGTGACTCCGCCCCTCGCAGGCCAGGGGCAGCAGAGCGGCCGGGCGCAGCTGGAGGCACCGGGAGACATCCAGGTGCTGAAGAGCGGGGCACTCCCGGGACAAGGTGGCGATCACGGCGCCATTGCTGGTGGTCCCGGCCAGTGAGACGTACTGCAGGCGGGGGAGGGAGCTCAGGAGGGAGCCGAGGGGCGCGGCCGAAATGTTCAGAGCGCCACTCAGATCCAAAGACTTCAGAGACTAAGAGAAAGGAAACGACGCTTCACAGTCACGCTCCATAATCTGGTCCCATCGCGCTTTGAGACATGTTATATTGGAGGGTATAGAGGTCGTGTGTGTGATACCTGGCACCGGGCTGAGATGAGGGTACAGAGGTTGTGTGTGACGAGGTTGCTGCACTGTGACAGTGAGAGTGAAGTTACTTGGGGGAGAAGAAGGAGATGAAGCGACGCTCGGGACAGCAGACTCCTCTTAGATAAAACATACAGCAGCTCCTCGATCAGATCACCAGCTACACACACACACACACACACACACACAACAGCAGCAGAATTGTAAGCATCAAGTAAAACATCAGCTCAAGAGACTGTGTTTGTATGATTTGTCCTACTTAAGGAAAGTTTCCTCCTTGCCATCGTCGCCCTTGGCTTGCTTAACATGAGCTTGTTTTGGTCTGGTGGTCCTAAACTGCTAAAAACTCAAAGCTGCTTTGAGACATTTGAAATGTCTATTGTTTAAAAAAGAGGTAAACAAATGAAATAAAACTGTTCTGTTTAAATCAAAACAGTTCAAATAAAAATGTGACTTTACATGACACGGCTGGAATGCATTTATACCTTTGTGTAAGGACTTTGGTTGCCCAGGGTATGTGCATGGAAGGTGGAGGCGGGGCTCTATGTACAATACGTACAAATGTACGTGTGAATAAAAAGAATAAGGAGACTGTGCACACGTCGGAGGGGGTGTATTGTAAAGATTCTCCATTTTTAGGATGAATTGTTTCAAAACATGAATCTTATATTTCTGCGATCGTTTGCATCGTACATGAAGAGAAATCGAAGTCTGTTTATTGTTTAGATAAACATCATCACAGCGACTTGATTCCCGGACGATCCCGATACCTACGCAACAGGTTGAAGGGTCCCATGACGTATCGGAAGAAATACTGATCCATGTAGTTGTGAGCGTAGTCCCGAGTCCACACCTCCTTCATGTTCTCGGCCAGGCTGACCACACACAGGCGCCTCAGGGACGAAGGCTCGTCCTCGTCTTCATCGCCCTCGATCTTCTCATTCCTTTTTCGGGGTTTCTGCTTCTCCCGCTCGGGTCTGACCTCCGGCTGCCGAAACAGAGGCATCGCCCGCTTTCTGTCCTGCACACGACGGACACCACGCCCCGTTACTGATTTACTCCAGTCATGTGTATCTGAGTAATTAATGTCTGAACATGACTTCATGGAGGCCCTCAACATGGAACAACCCTCCCTATTTACCCAGGCCTACTACAGTGCATTGGTATCGAACCCAATGCCCAGGTAACAGTGCTATAAATGTATTATTACTAGAATAGTAATTACAAGAGAAACCAAACACACATCCTGCCAGGGCTTGATAACTGGATTTGGTTAATGACATGCAGAAGGTGGATTTGCTGTACATTTGTTCCTAGGTGTAACAATCATTTACAAATCTGTTCCTTATAATGAATCCTATTCAATAAAATAAAACTTTATTGTTATTGCACATGCAGTACATGCAAAATGGCTTTCGGAATGAATTATTATTGTATTAAAATATAATATAAACAGATGATTAAACGTTATTTATTCTCACCTGGTGTGTTTTATAAACCTGGACAAATAAATACGGAACTGGTCTAAAACTTTCGAACAAACTCTGCAACTGAATCTATAAAAAAACTGTTTATTCAATACTTATGTTTGTTGTTGTTGTTGTTAAAACTTCCCGTTATTAATGTATTAATTAGGCTTTAAATCTGCCAGCACCTCTGTACAGAGCAATACAGGAAAAACACGGAGGTCTAAAGCATCGGGTTAGATTCCAATCCGCACACAACTGTACTGATAAGTGTGTAACTATCTAGTGCACTAGCTAGTCTTCTCAGGCCTTTTATTACACCCTATATAGTGAACATGTATGCGGTTTGAGACTTAGCATTAAATCCCGCCTCCTCGTTTCTATTGGTTAACATCAGACGCAGACTGACCAATCACAAAGCTGCTTTTAAGAACGTCGTACGCTTACTGTAATAATACAAATCATATTAAATATTGTGGTTGTTTTAATAATACTTCTTATTCGTGTTATTTAAATTACAATTATATACTAATTATATACTAATAAATGTATTTATCAACCATGACTACTATTATAATACGATTATTACCATTACTGTTAGTACTACTACAAGGCCCATAAGTAGTACTAAGTGTTAATATGAATTGATTAAAATATAATATAATAATTAGTGTCGAGTATTAAGTCCGAAATCTTTACAGTAATGTTCTAAAATAAACACGTTGTGTACATGAGTAACATCGAGAGGTTTTCTTTCAATTCCTCAAGATGGCGCTGTTGATGATGAACTATACAAACTTTGACTGAATGTTAAAAAGTAAGTCAGTAAATGTCGTCTAAAGTGGTCGTTTTTGTCTACTTGTTTTTGTCTGCTCGATACTGATACCGAGAATATTTAGGTTGCTAGACAGACAAACACAAACACACCGGGTTCTTCATGAGAAAACACCTCATGCTGACCCGTCCTGGCCAAGATAACATTCTGGAATAAAGACCTTCACCCGTATCATCGCTTAAAATATCATCATCAAGATTTTAATAAAACTAAATGTTTATTGTGTGACAAGTGTAATAAAAGCACTCGATACCATAAGCCATTAAACATTTAATAGATTTACTGGAATATATTTATACTTTAGGCCTTATCTAAGTGTTTCTCACCAGTTTACCTCACGCTTTAACAAAGTGTGTGTGTGTGTGTGTGTGTGTGTGTGTGTGTGTGTGTGTGTGTGTGTGTGTGTGTGTGTGTGTGTGTGTGTATGACTGCAAGCTGTGAGAGTTTTTTTCTAGTAACCAGCTGAACAAATGTCCTGAAACGGGGAAAAAAGGCTCAAATCCAATTTGTTCCTATTTCGGTCCCTCACAATCGGACTGTGTTGATTTTGAAGAAACTGGGTGTTGCTTTTTGGCCGGTGGAATGGTTTATAATTCGGCTGGACGCACGAACCACGGCAGAAAAAAGTCAAGATGCTCCTGTTCGTTCTGGCCTCGGCGCTCATCGCTAGTGGTAAGCATGTGGATTAGCATGACAAAATCGTCGTGGTTGGGTTTCTCTCTAAACCTTATTGATGTGTTAAATTATTCGAATACATTTTAATTGTTATGGTGCCTGTGTGTTTAGCTCTCGGGTGCGGCGTTCCCCCGATCGAGCCTATCGGCACTCGCGTGGTGAACGGGGTTGACGCCAAACCCCATAGCTGGCCCTGGCAGATCTCCCTGCAGTATGATAAGAACGGAGAATGGAGGCACACCTGCGGAGGATCTCTGATCGCCACCAACTGGGTGATGACTGCTGCTCACTGCATCAAGTAAGCCAAACCAAACCAAACCAAAAGCTTTTTAAAGTGTTGCTTTGACATTTTTGGTGGAAGTTAGTCAGTCGAGTTAGTCAGAAGCCAATAATTGGAAGGAACAAAACTGTTCAATGGTTCAAAACCACCATCGTTGTGGTATTTAAGCATTTATATATGGTTACATATAACTAATAAGAGGACATTAAGGCTTAGGAGCTTTGCTCAGAAGCCCAGAAGTGGCAAACCGTTCACTTACCATCATAAGTATTCTCGGGCATCTAATCATGGTGAGGGACATGAAGGTCAAGTGAACGTCCAGAGGAATCTTAGCAAGCAAGTCAGAAGGCTGGTAGATCAAGTCCAGCTTTTATAATGCATTACTTTTATATCACTGAAGCAAGATGATTTTTAAAAAGGATACAAACACACTGTGCTCTTATGTCCTCCTGCAGCAAAGACTTCACCTATCGCGTGTTTGTTGGAAAGTACAATCTGGTTGAAGATGAGGCCGAATCCAAGGCTTTCAGCCCCGAGAAGATCGTGGTTCATGAGAAGTGGAACCCCATCTTCGTAGTTCTCGGGTAAGAGAGTTTTGTGTTGTGTGGAGGTGAAGCAGAATCCTGATCGTCTCAGTGATTGTGGTTTCAGGAACGACGTGGCTCTGATCAAACTCTCTGAACACGTGACCCTGAGTGACAGCGTCCAGCTGGCCTGCATCCCACCTGCCGGCACCATGCTCACCCACAACTACCCCTGCTACATCACAGGCTGGGGCAGACTCTCCAGTAAGTGTCGAACAGAAGTGGAATGTAACGAATTACGTTCACTATTATCATTATTACTAGATGTGGTGAGGATTCTAAGAACCTGCTGTGATGTGTTTCAGCTGGTGGTCCCATCGCAGACAAGCTCCAACAGGCCCTTATGCCCGTGGTCGGCCATGCCACCTGCTCCAAATTCGACTGGTGGGGACCAATGTTAAAAGACACCCTGCTGTGCGCCGGTGGAGATGGAATTGTCGCCGGGTGCAATGTTAGTGTCACGCTTGAGTCTCTTATTTGGTCACAAACACCTTACCTTACCACCACCTTACTCTTCTCCGAAAAGTGATTTCATTTAGTGACGTTTTCTCATTGGTGTTTTGAGGATGGTGATTACGACCGTTATTCTTTTTGGCATCTTCTAGTCTGAAGTAGAGCTGAGTTCGCTCAGTTCTTGAGATACTCGATGGGTCATTGGAAGGTTCTTGACTGCTTAAGGTGATTAGTCTTATGGGCCGTACATGATTTGACCATAACAATCATTCGGCTGCACAGGGCGACTCCGGCGGCCCTCTGAACTGCAGAAATCCCGAGGGTGCCTGGGAGGTGCATGGCATCGCCAGCTTCGTCTCCGGCCTGGGTTGCAACTACGAGAAGAAGCCCACCGTCTTCACTCGTGTGTCTGCCTACAACGACTGGATCGACCAGGTAATATAATTAATAAACTCATTATTTATACTAATAAATTGTCTATAAATTATTTATTTGTGCATTATTTGTTTGTTTTTTTAGGTTATGTTGGATAACTAAAGTGAACAAACGAGGAAAAATAAAAGATTTAAGAGAAAAAATGTTACGTTTGATCTATTATCATGAGAACACACACACACACACGATATATATCTCACCAAAAGTATGTACACACCCCTCTCAATTAATACGTTTAAGCATTTTGCCTCAGTTTTAATCCCTTCCAACTTTGTGAAAACTTTCTGGAAGATCCATAAAGTTCTAGCTCATCTGATTAAGCATTGGCCTGTGACCCTGTCCCCAGTTTACTGATGCTCCTCCCTCGGGCCACCACAGACCCGAGAACACCACACAAGTGCTCAGAACGGTATATCTGGTCGGCATAGGAACCCCCATATAGACCCTTTACAGGCTTATTCTCATCTTTATTTAAAATTGATCGTTGTGTTGTTGTTGGGTTTTGCTTGACATCGGTGTAGTACATATTCGTTTAATGTTTATACGAGTGTAAGAAAGCTCAGAGAGAGAATCTTGGGCTTGATGCCAGTGGTTATGGGTTACCAGAGAGCAATATCGGAGTCTACACCGCGCACACAGGCATTACCATATTGTGCTTACATCAGCTGAAACGTTCACGTGTTTTATTATCTAATATAACCTGTGTACATAAAAACGCCAGTGGTCGTTATGAACACTACCGACCCATCTCGTGGAGGAGGGGGCATTCGGTGAGATACTTGTGGGGTATGGAGGGCACTCTTAAATCCATCCCTGCAGATTCTATATCATGATACATGGCCGCGTTTAGACAAGAGCATCACTGAGACTTGTAACTATTACCCCAACACCCCGACTCTCCAGACTCCAACACAACCGAGCAGCCGTGGGGACACATTGTGGTCGTGGACTGATCCCTGTTGTGATTCTAAACACGTGTATCAAACAGTGTGTTAAAAATCTTTATTAATAAATAAAACCTAATAAAATGCATTAGATTGTTTGTTAGATTCTCTCTGTGTGTTTGTTTCTATGTGTGTGTGTGTGTGTATGTGTTTCTCTTTGTGTTTGTTTCTGTGTGTGTGTGTGTGTGTGTGTGTGTGTGTTTGATTCTGTGTGTGTGTGTGTTTGTGTTTCTCTGTGTTTGTTTCTGTGTGTGTGTGTTTCTCCCTGTGTGTTTGTTTCTGTGTGTGTGTGTGTGTCTGTAACATCTGTACATCTGTAATAGACTAAACAATTAGTTAAACACTGAACAATCAAACAACAACAACAACAACAACAACAAAAAAACTAAAAAAGTAATAATATTTATACACAACTATAGAGTAAATAAGATCTTACATAAAGATAAAAATACACGGTGTATGTATGTAGATGTATATGTATATGTATGTAGGTATATGTATGTGTATATATATGTATGTATATATAACTTTTTAGTCTATCTCTTTAGTCTATCTCATTTTTAAATGAGATAGACTATTAATTTATCACCATTTCTTTCACAATATCGAATTGGAATATCCAAGGCCTGAGCTCATCAGCCTTCGGATTAAAAAGCACAAACACTGATTTCCAAACACACAT
>JAOUQU010342143.1:0-12615 GCA_028566735.1 Ammoglanis amapaensis
TGGAGTGTCACGTCTTCCTTTGTGACGCCGTTCAAATTAAAAGTCCCAGAAGTCCTTTGACGAGACGCAGCGTTTTTTTTCCTGCGACTAGTCGACCAATGAAATTTGTCTGACTAGTAATTTATTTGGTCGACCAACGATTAATCGATTAATCGCCGTCAGTCCTACTAATTATATATATGAATGATGGCACTTGTAGTCCTAAGTAGATCATTTCTGAAAACAGACCCTGATGGACCTGGTGAGAATTATTTCAATAATGCGCTGATAGACTTTTCTCAGAATCTTGGCTGACATGTCAGTGTTCTTGAGTCTTAGAAAATGCAATCATCTTTGTGTTTTCTGTACCTGCTTTGTTGTGTGACTGTGTGACCAGATGAGGTCTTCACTGATTTGAATGGCCTCTCTCTCTTCATTGTTGTCGAATTAACTAGTGGTTGGTGCTGCTTCTTCTGTAGTCCGGCATCTTTATCTCATCCACATTTACGATTTGCTTTTGATTGGGGAATGATCTTGATGAGCTGTGTAACATCTCACACTTGTTTTTCCAGTTCAATTGTGACATTGTAGTGCATAGCAGTACCTTAGAGCACCTTCTAGCAGTATCAAATTCTAATTCATTACAATTTAGTAGTTCTGAAGCAATGCTTTTATATTATTTTTGTAAGAGTATAAAGTTTTCGACTGTTTAGAATTGTTTTATGCATTGATCACTTGTGTGACAACCTCAAACTGAAAGCTACGTCATTAAATCAGTTATATTATGCAAATGTTTCTCGAAAGATGAAAAGGTCAAATGAAACTACTTAAAAAATGTTAGTGTCTGACTTTGCATATCTTTCTTCTTACAGACTTTACCTTGTGTGTCACCTCGTTTAGTAGCTGTGAGTAAAACAAAGCCTCCAGAGATGATACTTGAGGCATACAGACATGGACAACACAACTTTGGGGAAAACTATGTAAGCTTCAATATTTCAATTGCATTAATTTGTTTTTCTCTTTTTATTAGTTTTATTGGCAATGTGGTAATGTTACAATGAAATACTTTTCTTTTTCTAATAGGTAAATGAACTTGTGGAGAAAGCATCTCACCCTCTGGTATGTAGCCCTATGTAGTGTTCTATGCCTCATACATAGTCCTAAAATGCTAATTGCTTTATTTTTGTGACATTTTATAGCTTTTGACATCATGTCCTGATATTAAATGGCATTTTATTGGACATCTACAGAAGAACAACGTTAATAAGCTAATAGGTACAACTACAATATTCGGAAACTTGATGTTTGGCAATGCATACTTTTATGTAATAAATAATCATAATTAAAAAGGGACGAATATTGCTGTTTTATTATATTCTCATTCTTATTCAAGTTTATAAAATAAAACAATTTTGGCATAAATGGCTCATTTGGGCCAGACACATACTTATAAACTGTAAGACTTAAGCAAGTTTGAAGTGGCCCTTTTTTGCAGCTTTATATTTTGTTTTTTCTTTTATTATGTTTAAGTTAATTTCTTTTTGAGTTGGCTCATAGGTGTTCCAAACCTATACATGGTGGAGACGATTGAATCAGTGAAACTGGCTGACAAAGTAAACAGCTCCTGGCAGAAGTTAAAGCCATCGATTGCTCAAAGACTAAAGATTATGGTTCAGATTAACACAAGTGGAGAGGAAAGTAAGTGTGAATTATAATTTGTTCTGTTGTCGTATTATATATGTTTATGATTCACTTAGAGCAGCATGTGAAGTAAGAGACTGAAATTAATCAATACAAACTTTTTAAAGTATAGGACCATCGCATGAGCATATTTATAGAAAACCGTCTCATATTTGGAGAAAACCTGTCACATCAGACAGGAGCAGCAATATTGGCACTGCAGTCCTGTCTCTGCAGGTAAACTGCTTTCCATTAGAATGTCCTTGGGGTAGCACAATATAGAATGTAGTTAATAATGCACAATGCTACTTAACTATAGCAGTTTATAGAAAGTGATCGACTCCGGCAGCCCTAATTATTACAGCATAACTAAAACGGAGAGCAGGTAACAAGATCATGAAAGCTATCACAGGACATTAGCACCCACCTCCTCTACCCACACCTGAGTGTGGACAGGAGAGGCAGAATGACGGCAACCTAATATCCCTGATCACCATAAGTTTTTATGACCAAGAACCCCCAGGCTCTGCGCTTTTGTCTATATTAGTCAAAAACCGGAGAAAATATACCTATATAGTTTTCAGTTTAAACATCGACACTGTATCTCAATTCAAACAAAGGCAGGTAGATTCTTCCAAAGTTGTGGAGCTTTGTAAAAATGCTCTTCCACCAGCTGTGATCTTATTAATTCTAGGAACTAAGTTACCCTTTTTTAACGTGCTGGGTCGTAGTAGTTTATAAGCGCTCTATTTTGTATTTAATTCGAAGTTTAACTGGCAGCCAGTACAGAGGCGATAGAACAGGAGTAGTATAATCAAATTTACTCGTTCAAGTGAGCACATGAGGTAGAGGAATAGAAATATGTGGTCAGATTGTCAGGATGCACTGTGTACATCACTGTACACATGGTCCAGTGTGTTTATTATTAATTTCAAATGTTCTTTTATGCCCTAATAGGTAAACATGGCCTGCATCCTGATGAAACAGTCAGTACAGTCAAGCACATTATGTCTTACTGCCCTGCCTTGGCTTTTGCTGGACTTATGACTATTGGCCGATATGGCTATGACTTTACTGAAGGCCCCAATCCAGACTTCCAGGTACCAGATTAAACCAGATTCTAGTTTAGAGTGGATTAACATTTGTTTGATTTTGTGAATGTGTGACTGAAGCATTTAAACTTAATACTCAGGCTACTCAGGCTAGCTAAATAAACACACAACGTGCTGTGATTAATCACATTTGATTCATTACTGAAGCTTTAATATATATTTTTATGTAAAGTATCACTGTTCATTAATACTGTAATTTGAAATCAATCTGTAATGGTGCTTTTCTAGCTTTATATCATAGGCATCTTTATCATAAGTTCTGTAAATCTTGACTTCTCTTTCTTATTTAGGAAGACAATAAGTTGGATGCTCACTACTCACTAGGCAGAAAGTCAGTACTTTTTTGTTTCTGTGCTAAAAGTGCCTGTGTGAATGTGCCTGAGTGCCTGAGTGAGCAAAAAGAGTACATAGGGAAAGAACACTGACATCAATAGGCTCATTATGCTTTTACATATTTGATTAAAAACTCTGAAAGTAAAAAGACAACTTTTATAGAATAGAAATTTTTTTTGCATTCTTGCCAGATAATTGTTAGGTTCACATTTTTATAAAAAGCTAATGATCTGAGGATCAAGGAACGGCAGAGGAAATTTTTCACCAATGCATAAGAATTATTTAATTGTAAAATGCAAGGACCACACCTAACATGAATATCTATGATATTCTATTGCAAATATTTACATTCAATGCAACACAATGGTGCATTCTCAAGTACCTTATGTTAATCGTGTTTAAAGCACTGTCCAGTTTCCAAAGTTTAAAGCTGTGCTTCTTATCTACCTGAAGCAACTTAATGGATGCCTATTGTGGAGCAATAGTTGTACACTTCCCGTATTGCTAAGCTCCACGTTTGCTCTGCCAAAATCATAATTACTCAAAGAATACAAATATAGATGTGGATTGGAACGTTGATCCTTAAATACTTTGTGGCTTACCATCTAACCATCAACCATCTTACTGCTGACTCAATCTCACGGTTCATCTTTCATGTGTTTCATGTTGTGAGCAAGCTCACTAGATATTTTATGCCTTCTATACTTGTAACACTGAGTTTAAAAACAGCTTACTGACTTAGCAGTGGTTATTAAATTAGGGCCATGGGGGGACCCTCTGCTTAAACTTCCAACACATAGTATAAATTCATATTTTGTATTGTGAAGCACCTCAAAAACCTAACATTTTTCAAATATAAACATATTTTTGACATTGATGTCTACAAAATTTCAGTCATTTTAAGTCTTTTGTACTGCGTTGAATCACGTACTTTTTTGGGTGCATTTTTCTAAAATAAGCTTGACATAATCTAACAATTCTCAAAAAATATTAAGCGAACATTTTTTGTAGATGCTGCTAAAATGTCGTGAAGAAATCTGTGAAAGTCTGACTCTTACACTGGACCAAGTTGAGCTTAGTATGGGTATGTCAACAGATTTTGAACATGCAGTAAGTCAAAATTTTCTTATATTTAATTTAATAGAAGTATTACAGCGGTACCTGTAACTTAAATATGTGTACACTATATTATGTACGGTGTATTTACTGTTTTATTTTAGATTGAGGTTGGATCAACTAATGTCCGTGTTGGTAGCACTATTTTTGGAACTCGGGAATATCCAACCACTCCCAATCCCAGCCCTGAAAAGAAGCCTCGTGTTCCATCTGAAGAAGCAGAAAAGAAGATGAAATGTCTTACAGTGAAAGAGCATTAAATGAAAGTGCACATCATGTTTTAATAGAAACATTTAAGCCGTTTAAAATAAATAGTCCCTATATGAAATTGTATAACATATCACTAACGTATAATTTGAATTACACAGTACGTACAAAACATTTTACTGACACATTCATGAAGTTTCTGACCCTTTCTGTTAATTTATTAAATCTGTTTTTGGTGATTTGATATATGATTTCATTGTACTTTAAATGAAAAGTCTGATTGTTAGCAAATTTGTTTGTTTCTGGATTGCAGTGATTGGTGTTGCAAACAGTATTGTCTGTAGTGTGTAACTGTTGCTGTGAAAGTTGTGTACATTCTGGTCAAATTGACTGCAATAAAAATTGTATTTTCTCTTCAGTTCTTAAACCAAGTGAAGTACTAATTATTAATATTAAACAATGCCAGATTATTTGTAATGGGAATTGCTGATGGTTGTATATCCGTTCTAATATTAAATAAAATTATTTATATTTCTCTGAACATTTAATGTTAAATTAATCAGGAAATACAGTCGGTAGCATTTAAAAATAAAAACTGTGTACTGATAGTCCCCTCCAATTTTGAAACAGTGAGGCCAGTCCCTTTATTTCTGCTGTAGTATAAAAGCATTTGAGTTTGACATCACATGATGATTATTAGATAAAAGATCAACATTTCAAATTTTATTTCCAAGTATTTAAACCTTTACCACCCATTTTTGGTTAGCAAAAATATTGGAGTGGGATATTGGAATATAAATTGCATAGTAATTGAATCTTAATATTTATTAGCAAAACCTAAAAAACTGCATCAAGCCAGTGTTTCAAGTCCATCTTGTTGCATGATGAATTATTCTCCAATAAGATTGGGTGTAACTTTCTTTAAATGGACAGAGGAAATGGTTCTGTAAACTTTTATGAGTCTGACTTTTATGTATGAAATGATCAAAGAAGAATAATGAGCCTCTTCAAAGAAGCAATGCCAGTCCAAGCCATGGCATTACCACTGTTATGTTTAACAGATGAGCTTGTATGTTTGCACAAGTTCTCTTTCTCCAAACCTCACCAAATGAACAATGTACAGTCGAATCCGGTTAATCAGACCGCACAATTGTTTTGGTCATAATAGCTGTCTGGTCTGATTACACAAACATGCCCTATGTTACAAAACAGGACATGCTATAATTATTATTACATATTAATAGTTTAATAAACTTGTATTGTGTGATATACACATATAGCAAACGTACAAACACAAATCACCCCCCCCCCAAAAAAAAAAAAAAAAAGTGGAGGGGGGGTGAACCCCCACCCCCCAAAAAAGTCAACATTACCAGAAGCCATTTGGCAGCCTCTGGTAGAAAAAGGGGTCATATGAATATCCTGGTAGTTCTAGTGTTAATAACACTCACATACAATGTAAATTATTACATTGTTTTAATAAGATTAAATATAAAATAATCATATATAAAAAATTTTAAACAGCTTGTTTGTACTGTTTCTATGTGTCTGTGTCTATTTCTGTCGAACTAAGTACCAGCTGGTTCAAACACACCCGATGCCCACACTCTTCTGTGGAGTGAACTGCACTCCGCCCAAGCCTGGTGTTGTGCCGAATTCTGACTCCCCGGCAGAATTCTACATCCTTCTCGTGCACGCGCATCAATAAAGCACACAAACGGACACAGAATGTGACGCTCACATTTGGCTTAATGTCACGTGATTCTTGCTATGAATGTTAATTAACAAATTATGAGTGAAAGATGATAGAAATTAGCGAATTCTCGAGTGTTATATGTGGGGTCAGTTTGCTTTAGGGGCGCGCGTGCACGCGAAGGGAGTAAAATTCTGCCGGGGAGTCGGAATTCGGCACAACACCTGCCGAAATTCTACTCCCCCCTAATGTTTGGGATGAAATTTCTCATTAACATCTCTTTTATTTTTGTTGGCTTGTCTTGATCTGTATAATATGTCCTGAAATGCATTTTATTCCAGGTGAAACAGACGGGGAGCTATAGGGGAGTAGAATTCTGGTAGGAAAGAAGGGAGTAGGATTCTGTCGGGGAGTCGAATTTCGGCACAACACCCGGATTGCGTCACTGTTCACGGTCTATCGTCATTGGCTACCGGGTAAATTTGAAATACAACCGCTTTCAATGCTATTCAAGTTAGCAACACGCTTCCAGTTAAACTTATTTGCTCGTTATGTTTAGGTAATAGTTGTGCTGTATTACTAAAGGTATTTCCTAAAAGATATATATAAATACTCCAAGGTGTTTCCAGCGACAGTATTCGTTGTTACGTAAGTTGTTGGTTTATGTATTATAACTATATTGTGATACGTCCAGATACGTTTCTATTGAACAAAAACAAATAGCCAAACCTCGCGTTATAACGTATCATTAACAGTTTAAACAGAGGTTTTGTGTTTTCTTTATGTACATGTAACATTCTTATATTAACATATGTGACTGCATTAAAACTGTTTTGTGAGCTTTAAAAAAAACAATAATAAAAACTTGGTTTGGTTTGAATGTAATAAAAACAAAATTATGCACCAGTTTATTGATTATAGCTAAATCATAATTTGTCATTATTAACCATTTATTTTATGATTAAATTGTCAAATTCACTTTTATAGAATAACTCTTCTGAATAATAGTTTCTTTATGTAGTACATTTGATATTTGAACATCTACATTATTTATTTTTGTAAAATAGAACATGGATACTGCTGTGATGAATCTTCATGGATTGTTTGAAACCCTTCGGGCCCATGTTGAGGTCCTCAATGAAAGTACCACCGAGCCCAGTGAGTACAGTTGTGTATCAGCAGCGTAGTCTTTAAACACAATGCAATTTATTTAACATGCACTTATTTTTCTAGAATTCATACAAATGGCTTTGAATTTTGAGGACTGCCGTCGTAAATGGCTCAGAGGACAGCAAGAGTTGGCTTCATGTAAGGAGGTTCTTGCCAAAGTGGAGACGGAAAGAGGGGCTCTTGAGGTCAAGCTCAAACATGCTCGGAACCAAGTGGACGTGGAGATACGCAGGAGACAAAAAGCAGAAGCCGATTGTGAAAAATTGGTACATAGTTTGTAGACCTTAATGGCAACTATGCATTCATTGTTCTTTTAATTTATTGGTTTGCCCCAGTACTTGTAACGTATGATTTATTTCTTTTTGTCATTTTTCATTTTGTCGCCCATCTTGCAGTAAGAGTTTTTCAAATAATAATGGCAATTTCCCCAACAGGATCAATAAAGTTTTGTTTTAATTTGTTATTAATATCTCATTCAATGAGCTCTTCTGTAATTGGCTTTTTATAATAAAACTTTTTATGGAGCTATCTTTTGTTAAGGAAAAAAAAAACTTACCGGTGCTGTTATTTATGTTGTAGGATCGTCAGATTCAACTGATTAGAGATCTCCTGGTCACTGAAGGCTCCAGCACCAGTATCCAGTTAAATGATGAGCAGCGCTCAGCTTTGGCTTTCCTTAATGCACGTTCACATGCACCCACTAATCTTAACGGCAGCCGAAGGTCTGTGAAGTTGGGAAAAGACTTAGTATTAGTAATGGACAGTTTTTTGTTCAGCTTTTCTATTGTTTGTGTATTTTCAGACTGACCACAATTGATGAATCTGCTTCAATCCTTTCAGACATCAGCTATGATAAAACTGATGATTCATTGGTTAGTACTTTATGATCAAGACCAAATAAAATGTATTTCAATGTAGTGACGAAACAGTTTGTCGATTATAAAGCAAGAACAATGTTTATTTGGCAGGACTGGGACTCCTCTGTTGTAAGAACGGTTCGTCTAAAGAAACGTCAGAAGAGAGTGAGCTGTTGATGGGCACTGTTCACTGACATGAAATATATTCTTGTTTTCGTAATCAGACTACTAAAGCAGTTTCCTTTGTGGTGTTTTAGCGATCTTCCAGAAACCACACTGATGGGCCTCCCGCTGCTTCCAAAAGATCACGTTCCACGGGCCGCATTTCAGAGAGGGTAAGTGTTTTTCTGAATTATGATGTTCTTGAGCTGACTTTATGTAGGATTTGATGTTTTAATTAATATAGAACATAACACTTATTTGTTTGCAGGGAAATGACTCTTTGGTGGCTAAAACTAAAGTAACTGTGCCAAACAATGGCGGTTCCATAGAAGCGATCACTACTGTTGAGACGGTGCCTTATTGGACTAGAAGCAGAAAAAAGACAGGTGAGTCTGATGAAATAAATGGTTTACACTGGTGGTAAATGCTGTTACTGCTAGAATTAATGAACATAATATTTTAAACCAGAAGGTGAAAAAACCTCAAGCAGTTTTTTTACAGTAGTTATCAACTGCTTTATCCTGTACTAGGTCATGTATCATGAATAATAATTGTATAAAATGTTATCGACTATAAGTTGCTTTTCTTCATAGACCAAATCTATCATACAGTTTGAAAACTAAAGTAAACAAATCTATTTTACTTTATTAAAATATAAAAATGTCCAAAAAATCACTTTATTCAAATGAACCTTGATTTTATTCAATCATTTAGTGTTTTTAGTAGTTTTTGTACATTTGTAAATGTAATAATCACATTCATGCTAGCCATTTCTGTCTTGCAGTTGCTATGGAGTGGGACACGGGAGACACTGATTCTGTACAGTCAGTGGATGTATTTAAACACCCTGGCCAACCAGAAAGGGAGACCAAAGTTGAACTTATCACACCCCAGAGTAACAGTGGTGTACGTCTACACGAGTTTGTTTCCAAAACGGTATGGTCAATGTGTATGATTAATGGCCTGCTTATTTTGTCTTTACTTGTGTTTGTAGATTTTAAAATTAGTATTCAATCTGGCTTAAAATCATTACAGGTGATCAAACCCGAGTCTTGTGTTCCCTGTGGAAAGAGGATCAAGTTTGGAAAGATCTCCTTAAAGTGCCGGGACTGTCGAGTCGTGTCCCATCCTGAGTGTCGTGAACGCTGTCCCCTACCATGCATTCCTAACTTGCCGGGGACTCCAATTAAGATTGGAGAGGTACAGTTTGACAAACTTATGGAATTTACTAAATTCAGCAACAACCTTCACTTATTTTAAAATTGAGTTATGTATTTGAAATGCAAGTTGCTGTACAAATTTTGCCTGTATACATTTTAGGACAAATTATTGTAAATGATTGTCTTATAATGTCATGTAGGGTACTCTCGCAGACTATGTTTCTGCCACATCCCCCATGATTCCTCCATTGGTGGTACATTGTGTAAATGAGATTGAACAGAGAGGTCTACATGAGGTCAGTACAATGGCGTTGGTAAATGTGTCGAATACTTGTTTTGATGTTGTGGTTGGTTTACTAATGTTTTTGTTTTTTGCCTAGACCGGTCTATACCGCTTGTCTGGGGCTGACCGGGCTATAAAAGAGCTGAAGGAAAAGTTTTTACGTGGGAAGACTGTTCCTCTGTTAAGTAAGGTGGAGGACATCCATGCCATTACTGGACTCCTCAAAGACTTTTTAAGACACCTCAAAGAGCCCCTTCTTACCTTCTATCTCAATCGCAATTTTGTAGAGGCTGCAGGTTGGTTTGAATACATAATGCTGCAATTAATTAACTTTTTTATTTAATTGTGACGTTTTGGATCAAGAACTTTAATTAAGCTAGACTGGGTAGAATTGTACAAATCATTTGGCTTATTGTGGACCTGTTGCTATATTTTAAAAAATCATTTTGTTCACAGGGCTGGCTGACGAAGATAATTCTATTGCACTAATATATCAAACTATAAGTGATCTGCCTCAACCAAACAGAGACACATTGGCTTTCCTAATTATTCACTTACAAAGGTAGTGTGCATGTATGAATTAATGTTATACCAGTGCCACTTTGTGTGTGTTTTCTTTTGCAACTTAATTATCAAGCGTCAGAAAATGCATCTCCTATTAATTAGAACATGAATCATGTAATTGCTATACTTTGATTTTATTTTATCATTATGAAAATGATTTAGACTTGTCATGACTAATTCTTTATATTTTATAGTCCATTTAACCATTTCTTATCTTCAGAGTTGCCCAAAGCCCAGATACTAAGATGGACATAATCAATTTAGCCCGTGTATTTGGACCTACGATCGTGGGTCATGCGGTCCCTGATCCTGATCCGATGACCATCTTGCAGGATACAAAGCACCAGCCTAAGGTAAGGGACACCATCCTTCTGTGAATGGTCACATTGTTTTTATTTTCTATAACTCTTAATTTCCCAACTACTTTTAATTAACTGTTTTAAATGTGTTAAACCTGTCTAAATGGCAACACATGGTTGATTTTTTGTTTTAAGGTTGTTGAGCGCTTGCTTAGCTTGCCTGTAGAGTACTGGAGCCAGTTTATGATGGTGGAGCAGGACCATGCTCATTCTAATCACATGGTCATTGAGAATGCCAATGTGTATGGTACTCCTGATCAAAAAGGTATATTGGATTTGGGTTTATCTAGTGTAGTAATAAATTGAGTGTTGCAAGTGTTTTTATGAGACTATTATTACCTGAGTGAAAATAGCTGCTGTTAAATTGGTATATTTGTTTATTTGGTTGCAGTGTGTATGTTTGGCCCACTTACCACTCCAGAACAGCAGTTGACCAAGACTCCATCTTCCAGCTCTTTGTCGACGCGTATGAGAAATGCTACATTAAATGCAATCACACCAAAGTATGTTCCTTTGGAATCAGTTTCTGGCATCTATATTTAGAAAACAAATGTCATGGTGCTCATCGTGTTTTTGTTTCTTTTTTTTCAGATTTGGCAGCAAAAGCAAGTCTTCTGTTAACTTCAGTCGCCAGGGAAACTTCTTTGCCTCTCCTTTACTAAAGTAGCCAGGGCATATATTTTGGTAGATACACAGTGCATGGCTGTCAATGTTGTTTTCAAAACATTTGAATTGATCAGTGTTTATTCTTTTTATATCTAAATGTTTATACCAATGATAAAACCAAAATGGTCCAAATCTTCACTTCTATATCATTTGCTTTAAAGCTTGGAATACTGACAGCCTGGGATTTCTTTATGAAGAAGCCCCAAAATGCTTGTGTTTGGCTTATATAGTTGTTAATTGACCTTGGATTGAACCATCGTTTTAAACGTTTTATTACAAAAAGCTGTGTTCTATTGTTTGTTTTACATTTCTTTAAAATAATCTTTATCTTTTCAGACACTTTTAACAATCTGTAAAACTGCATTAATGTACTGGTTTTAAAATAAGTGATTTGTCAATTTTTGAATATTTTATTTGCATTTTATACATTTATGCATTTTCAAACATCAGCATAATTGATTTATTTAGATATTTTATTTGTGGCATTGACTGGGGTCATTGCTGAGCTCACACTTTGACATGTCTCAATACTTTTGCTCAGTATGAATCACATTCTGTAGAAGTTGATAGTGATTGTAAAATACAAATTTTCTTCTATGTCTTGTGTGCAGTGTTTTTAAGGGTGATTTTAAAAAAATATGGGCGAGTATTATGGGTGCTTCTAATGGGGGGGGGATAACCTGTTTCCAGTTATAAATGTAACAAAGTGTAAAATGTGATCTAAACAAATTTATTCTGCTTTTGGTCGAATGTGCTCAAAAATTGTACACACACGGGTGTAAGTACACCCCATCTGCTATTTATTCCTTTATTTACCCAAATGTATTTATTGGTGTATAATCTTCTTATTAGTTGCTGGCAAACAAAGAAAATTAATTTCACCAAATTTAATAACCACCTTCGTTAAATCAAAGGAATTGATACAAATGTGTATTCAGAGGTGAAATGTAGAGAATAATGTTACCTTTTTATTTGATATTATTGCAGTAAGACATTGTATTTTTGCAGGCGGTTTTCCCACAGTCTTTCTTTGAACAAACTTTTCAGCTTCACAATTATTGTGATCTCTTCTTTGTTCGGCCTGGTAGGTGCAGATTATAACATATGCTATCAATAATATTAAACTCTTGACTGACATGGTGGACATTTGCGTAACATTTGGAAAATAAGAAACATATTATGTGTTAATGATGCAGAAAAAGCTGATCCATGTGTTTATAACTTCACGGTTAGATTACTGTAATGTTCTTCTTACAGGATGTTCTGGTAGATCT
>JAOUQU010342252.1:0-12614 GCA_028566735.1 Ammoglanis amapaensis
AGAGAGAGAGAGAGAGAGAGAGAGAGAGAGAGAGAGAGAGAGAGAGAGATAGAGATAGAGAGAGAGAGAGAGAGAGAGATGTCATTCGAGCCCCTGAGGCAGTTAAGGTTGCCAGTTTGCATGTTCTCTCTGTGTCTAGATGGGTTTCCTTCAGGTGCGCTGGTGCCCTCCCACAGTCCAATGACACGCCACCAAACAAATCAGTGATACATAGAGACCTAGCCACTACATTGTATTCCCAATCCCAAACCTGGACAAACAAATATGGTTGCAGCATGAAGGACATCCGACATGGACCACAATTTTCAGTGATGAAACTCCTGAGTGGCAAACAGCCAAAAGATAAATACGATTTGATTTATTTTTACTGCTTGTTCTTCCTCCCATAACCACACAACCCTCCACATTTATTCAGACTTGGGAGAATTTACCTGGTATATTCACGTACAAGACAATCCAGTGTTGCTAGTTAAACTGGGTGCATGTTTTTGAACTGTAGGAGGAAATCAGAGCTCCCAAAAGAAACACATGCAAACAGGGAGAACATGCAAACTCCATTGAGAGAAAAAAATAACAATCAACTTGCCTCTGAATCGGCCCCGGGACCTTCTTGCTATGAAGTGACTGTGCTTCTGTGCAAATTGAAAGAAATTTCTACTCTCTAATTTTTTGTAGTTTAAAGCAGATTTGAATATACATGTGCATAATTTTAAGAGCTGATATTCATGTGGGCTTACATAGACTTTTGTTCCTGCAACTAGCTTTTAAAGATTGCTAGCTATTTTCATCATTACTGAATAATTCTAATTCAATTTTCCAAATTGAGGAAGACAATTCAAATAAAAAGGACATTTAACAAACATCAAAATGTTCTCTGGTAAAACAAAATACAGTAAATGATGCAGAAACGGATGCTGAGCATAATTCTAGGCTGGAATCATGTTATGACCTTTATGACGTTTTCTATTCGATTTGTCAGGACCCCACATGGTTTGCACAGTGCAACACGTCACCTTTGTTGTCACTGCTTGTCCAAGCTCTGCCTGCAGCGTGAGTAGTATTTTTGCGCTGATTGTACTGAAGGCACAATAGCAGCTTTGTGAGGCGTGAAAATGTTAGTTGTGTTCTCCACAGATGGTGTGGGCTCTGTGTATCTCTCTTCCTCTTAACATCTTTTACTCGCTCTTTCCTCTTCCCACAAATGGAGATATCCTCTGCGTCATCCGTGTACTCTCATGATCGTTCCCAGTTGTGGACTGGATACTGAACCCAGAACTGGAGCAAGTGTGTACAAGGCTAATGTGTACCAGCTGCTAAACACCTAGTCTAGTTTTACAATGTGTGCATGTAGGTGTGTGTAAATAATATCGGTTTATGCTTTTTTATGTTTTATTTATTTATTTTAAATACAGAATTATTTTTATCCACATTGTATAAATTAGAAATAATTAAAACTCTAATAAAAAAGTATAATTGTGCATACAATTGTGCATATACCAAACAACTTGAACTTTAAAACCAATTTCTACAAAGTGCTTATCCATCAGTGTGAAATCCTAAGTATATATTAATGTAGTGTGTGTGTCTGTGTGCAAACTGCATGTCAGAGTGTTCTAGCCTTACAGTAATCCTCTGCCCTACTTCCCATACGGGTGCACTGATGCCATGTGACTAACAAGAAATTGTCTAGTTCTTGGCTAGTACGTCCTTTGCGAACAGTCCATTTTCCAGAACGAAATCAATCTGCATGGAGTGGCCAAATCTCATCTGCTTAATTTGTTGGATTTGTTTGAATTACTTGTATTTGTGAAATTGCTTTTAATTTGTATTGTGTTTCAATAATTCATAATATGTTGGACGTAATAACAATTGTAAAACAAAACTTTAATGCTATACATGAATGCATTTTTGTTACTCATTTCTTAATTATATAGCTATACAATCAGGGGCTCATGGAGTCAATTCCATCTTTTCAACACTTTCAGCATTTAGCAGAAGACTTTATCCAAAGTGACTTACAACAACATTTACAGGAAAACAATTTTTGAACAATTGAGAATAAAAGGTAATGATGCCTGAACCGGCGACTTTGTAATCTGTTGTCTAATTCATTGATTTGTTGGGTATCAACAGTTTCTATTGAGATGTAATTAATCAGATATATGGAAGTGTCTGTTCTCCAGTAGTCAGTAAAAATGGTGGTAAACAGGAAGACTGACAAGCTAATGTAGCTTTGCATTTCTGTTAAAACAGACTGCTAGTTGATCTAGAAACCCCCCAAATGTTTTGTTATTTTAAACTGTCAGATGTTGTGTAGCAGCCATGTTAATGTATTACTACAGCAAACCAGCAACACTGACCAACAGTCATGCGATATGCTTTTCGGTGTCCCTGAATACGTTAATGGACGTCATGGTAATGACCTGTGATGCAGGAGATAAGTCACGGCCCTGCATTCTCTAGCATACATGTTGATAGAGCTAGCTTTGACAGAATGTGCTGGATCACAGCCCAAATGCTTTTATGACCGTGTGGGGCAAAACAATTCACAGCCTGACGATTTTGGGAGGTTAGTTACTATTAATCAAAGCAAAATGCTTGATGAGACTTAATAAGCTAAATACATAAATAATAAGCTAAATTGATATTTATCAATTTAAAAGAAAATAATTACAGAGCTCTATATACATCATTTTAAACAAATACATATTTTAAAAGATTAAGCACAATTGAAGAACAAAGAATTCTTGCACAGCAGCACCTAACTGAAATCAGTTGAAAAAGAAAACTTTTTCTTATTTGGTATTGTTTGAACTGTTTAGGCAGAATTAGTTTTAATGACTGTAAACATGATTAATGATCTAATAGAATAGTGGGAAAGTTTTGATTCTGGATAAACATTTGTTGCTATTTGTTTACATAAAGCTTTGCCATAGAAACTACATTCTGAATCAATACAGCTTGACGGTGTTCCGAACAAAACATTAATTTGGGCCTTAGCCGAGTTTACATAAACTATAAGCGTAACATTTTCACTCGTACCCTCGGTTTTGGGCTGTAAACTCACTCATCAACATCGTAAACTGCTGCAAACAAAAGGCTAACCTATCTGGCCTTTTCCTGCCAGTGGTGACCCCACTATGTTATGACATGTACCTGCCGTGACCTGTGCCATTATCACTCATTATCTTTGTTGTACAGATTTTTTTCAGTCACTGGGGCAGTATTTAAAAAAAGCCTTAACCATACAATAAACCGGCAGGGTTGATGTTGGTCTCCACAAAACAGTTGGGCAGGCCCGGAAAATCTTATGTACTCCGTGATTTTCCCTACTAAGAGATTGACGCCTTGTCTGTAAAAGGAAACTCTTTTCCATCCATGGTTCAGTAGCAGGCGGTCGTGTTGATCCTTTTTTTCCTTCAATATAAAAACGTGCCTGCTGTTTAAAGCAAACAGAGACCACTAGACACCACGCTGCTGGTCACAAGGGAGCCCCTCATGGAAATTAAGCTTCACTGTTGGCCTAATTTTAACTGCATCCCCTGTAGCATTGGTCTTGTAGTCAATACAGGCACAACATTGAATGGTATTTGAAAGTTTTAAGTGTGATCATTGGGCTAAAACACTTATATAACATATAAGTCAACAGTTTAGGGAATGTTTTCTGGAATCTCTTCTGTCTTCTGTTCCAGCACGACCGCGCCGGGTGCAAAGTAAAATTAATAAGGACAAAGAAACTCCAATGGCAGACACAGATCACTGATTTCAGATCTACTGATCAGCTCATTTGGAATTGCCTAGAACACCAACTTAGCTGGATATTTGTTCAACAACACGTATAAGAGATAAGAAGAAAGTTCTTATACATGGCCACCACCTTTAAAACTTTACCTTTTTGGTGGTTCTCTTTCTAGTGCCCTTTCTGTACAATTATTGACTTGCTAACTAACGTAACTAACTAATTTAAATATAGTAAATGTACAAATGCTTATGTAACTGGTCAATTATGAATAACTATTTATTAGCTAACCTCACTTCCTGTGAATAGATGTTTTATTCCCTCTTAAGAGAGTATAAGTATTATTTGAAATATTTGGTTAGACACATAAAGACACATGTCATCCATGTGGATGTAATCGTTGTATAACTATATAAATACATCCTCAAATCAGAAAAAGTTGAATCTTCATGGAAAATGCCAATAATTATAAAAATATAACTTTCTTTCGGTAGACATGTCCTAACAGTATGTGGTTTTCATTGTCACAGTCTCAGTTTCAATTCTCCACAAAGGCTTTACTATTTATTATTACTATTACTGTTTTATTGTTTTACTTGTAAACGTGTTATGAAATTCACTGCTAAATACAATTCTATTATAATTTTTATATTAATCACATGACAAATATTGTGCAGGTGAAAATCACCCGCTGTTAATGTTCTAGGGTTAAACAATGTATTCACTGAAAGCAGTTTCAGAAAGGAATTACAACCATGACAACCATGACAAGCGTGCCAATATCCGGCATGCTGCAGGGCACAGTTGTGCCCGATAGATTGATGAGTCATGATTGCTTATATTTTGAAATGCAAGAGCATCGGCTACCATATTGTTTTGTTTTTAAACAGCAATAAAGAAGTCATTGTCCTTCTTGCTTTGACCTTTAAGTGCAAACAATCCTACACGCGTGCGTTTCTGAAAGAGTGCCCACCTACATTAACGACCTGTTTCTGTACTAGTACACAGCACACATTGCATAACACTCATGAGCCGGAACACCACTCGCAGGCCCCGAAGCTCTTACAAGCGCCACCTCTAAACCCAGAAAAACAAAGTCACTGATAGGCTAAAAGGAATGGTAGCATTATCTGATTGACTTCAGAGAGCATCATCAGCAGGAGATTGGTCGGGCTTGTGATCTGTCTGTAGATCATGTGTCTGGTGCTGTTGGCTTTGCACTGACGGGAATTCTGGAATTTTCAGGCACTGTAAACCACCCTACAGAATGCACTGTAGCGTGCTGGGAAGCAATATTTTTTTCAGCCTGATTTGTTTCTCAGTTCTGAGTACATTCAGGAAATTGATCACGTTGTAAAGTGGCCTTGATGACACCAAGATCTTAAAGAGCATGATCACTCCACAAAGATGATTCACACTGCACCAAACCCACAGTGTATCTGGCCAAATATATATAATATAAAATATATAATCTGTTGAATAAAAACAAATAAATCAGTAATACTTTTTTGGCACGAAGCACTTAAATTCATTGCCTGGATTCGATCCCTGAGTGGGGCTATGTGGGGCTTTTCTCTGCTTTGTTTGCATGTTCTCTCCATGTATGAGTGTGTTTTATCGATCACCTAAATTTAATCAGAGTCTCAAAAAAATAATAGAAAAACACCCCAGATGTGTTATCAGGAAAACCATACACATTCCACACATACAAGGGCACATTAAACCATTTAAATTAACCAGACTGCAGACTGCAACACATATAGTTATGGGGAAAATAAACTCATGACTGTCTGTGTGTAAAGTGGCTTCCACCATCCACCAAGTCATGCCACCTGACGTGCAATAATGCATACGTGAAGCTCTAGATTGCTGCATCATTTACTTATTTACTTTCCTATGAGCATTGCATGGTGCTGGATCCTAGCTGGATGCTGGGCAAACAAACGTACACACTTGGTACAAACACATATGAACATAGACAGAGGATGCAAACTAGGAATTGAATCTAAGACTTTCTTGCTGACAAATGTCAAACGCTAGCAATGGTTCATCAGCCAAGCTGATAATAGTTAAAACCTAAAGAAAAATACATTTATCTTTATATATAATATATTTTAGTTAGTACCACAACATAAGACACCCAAAAATCTTAATTCTGCTTTATCTACATCAGGGTCACACTGGGTCTAGTTAAAGAAAGCATGTAATTATTTAGCTTAACTGTTAGCTTTAAGGGATTAGCAAGTTTCTGTGTCACCCGGACTTCACTGTGTTTAGCCTACCGAAGTTCAGACAGCAGCTTAAACTTTAATAATATAAAATATGCTTGCCATAAATGTTATAAACATTGTACATAAACTGAAGCTTCATTAGCAATATAGCTACATGCTAAAACAGCATTTAGGAATTAAGAGGATTTAATACGATCCTGCTGTGAAGAGGGTTTGATTATTCAGTACTTATTATTGCTGACAGGCATTTCATACATGTGCGTTATTTTATTTAATATTTTTAAAAACATTTTTATCCATGTGTACGTTGTATGTCAGTGTAGTGAACTGTATTATGTTTTCCTCAAACCGGAGCTACCAGCAGGTGTCAGTAAAAGCTAATTTTTCATACTTGTGACATGCTGCTCTTGCTCTGGTTGTTTAGTCTCGACAAAACAGGACGTCTGGCTCAGGCTGAGGTAAATTCCTGAGCTGTTACATCAACTCACCAGCAGACTTTGACTCACGAGGTGGCCAGACATGTTTTGGGGTCTTGTCTGAAACCAATGCAGGAAACCGATGGGCCAGGCGTCTTGCTACTTGTCTGGATTTCCATCATACTGATGTGTTGTTTTCCTCTTAATGTCTGGGAACGTGTCTGGAAGTGAGAGTGATTAGACCATGCCACTATTTTTATCTCAGACACTGACAATATCTTAAAGTACACAACAGGCACTTGCAGTATAAGCAAATTTACTTTTAATAATACTTCATGGCTTTGATTCAATTATTTCATTATGTAGCCAGGATTTCATTTACTCACTTGTTTTATTTAAGAATTAGGATTTCATAAGACATGACCTGCTGGTTAGAGAACTGGGCTTGTGATCGGAAGGTTCCTGATTATATTGAGAGTCAACCAAACACCCAACTGCTCCCCAGGTGCCGTGACTACGGCTGCCCACCATCCCACACCTGGCCTGTGTGCTCACTGCCTCTGAAATGTATCTTCACTAATGTTCTTGGAAGTGTGTGTTCCCTAAATCTCGGGAATGTTTAAAGGATTTTAAATATTGTAATGCTTCAAAATGCTTTTTTCTTATGCAAAACATTTTGTATGTGTATGTGTCTACTGTGTATGAAATTATTATTGGCTTAAATGCAGATGATTCATTCCACTGTGTGTAAAAGAGTCATGAAAAATATGATTTCTACTAATCTTGGATTCATAAACAGTGCATGATTATGTTGGATGTAATCATGCACTATATGCCAATAAATATAATAAAACACAATTACATCTTAAACAAAAATGTGATTCTAGTCGGCATAATTATTCTTCAAGTGTCCTTTGGTTATTTCATCCACATGCAATGTGACTCTGCAGCTAGTAATAAACTTTAAAAATTAAATGGGGATAATTTCATGATTTAGTGCATTCACTCACCGTTCAATGACTGATTTATGTACAATTTTTATATATTGCATAGAACGCTGCATATAATGTGAATATATAATGTAAATAACACATGAAAATGTTTACTGGTATAAATGTGTGAATGTGTGTGTGAGAGAGTATTAGTGTTTTTTAGTGAGCATTTGACACCTGTTCATGGGTACGATATATTAGGCAGTAAGTGAACATTTGACCCTCAAAGTTAATTTAGGATATATCTGTTATTTGGTGATTGTAGGATTACATCAGACCATGCAGACAGAGATTCCTCTAGTAAGTTTAAGGCTTGGAAGAACTTGCTAGAAAATTAACAATTTTAAACATTTAACTGGCAGTCAAAAAAGCAGATGTATTTATTTAAAAGGTCAGTATATTTATTTGTGTAATGTATTTATTTTGTTTATAACACATTCATTTCCATATAATGTTGATCACATGATGAAAAGTTCCAACTCTACACTGTGGTGTTGGAAGGGCTGTTGCAAGCGTGTTTCATCACCTGAGGGAAACTGTGCTGAGTCACTGTAAATCACAAGCTCAGTTTAAAGGAGTCCTGTGAGTCAGCGTTCTGAGACAGCACCTCCCATTCGCTCTTATTTACCCACGAACCTCTGGATCATGCTGTTCCCAGAAAGCCATGGCAGCAGCAAATTATATCAAGAAAGAACATGCACTCCTCAAGAAGATGCATTCCTCAGCCCGTCTGTTTCGTTCCTTCCACAGAGCTACTTCTGCAGAATTAGGTCATGCTTTTGATAAGAGGGGAGCAATGACTCAAAAATTGTGGCTTAAGAGCTGAGCGGTTCCTGTTTTTCGACAGGGGGACTATTGCACACTCTGGGCTTCCCCTTGTCCTCAGATAGAAAACAAAATGGGCAACAGCTGGGGAAGGGATGCAGTTGTAGGGGCTGCTTAGGGAAATACCTAAAATGCCTTCTGGGTAATTGTTTTTCACTGATCATAAGTGGCATTAGAGGCTAGCTGAGTCATGGTAAGCCTTCTTTGCTTGATTGAGCACCTACCACTTTATTTACTATATCATGTTAAATGCATTATATGGGTCGAAACTATGCTGGCAACCCTTTAATTGTTCATTTTATTTGTTTTAACACCAACACACTAGATCAGTACCAAATGATACTAAAAACCCCAAATACTTTTACTTGCATAAGGAAAGAAAACAACCTCATGCACACATTGTTTAATTAAGTTTGTTTAGGGGGACCCCCGTGATAAAGGTGGTGCACAAAGCCACTACTGCAACCCTGTTAAACATCTTTGGAATGAATTGGAAATCTCAGTATAAGTTTATTTTTCAGACTGTTCCAACTTTATCTAAATTAAGGGTTGTAATACCCATGTCTAGAACAACTGGACAAGGGTCATCATTATGCATGTTTATGTAATTAACCAGGTCTTTATCATCTGTTTCTTGTCAACCTTTCACCTGGTTGCTCTTTAGATAATGTGTGAATATTATTTCACTTTTGGAGAACGTCTGCTTTTTCGCCGACTCATATCATCCCCATGCTTGTTTAATAAAACTAACAAGACGCCTATAGCAGATTAGTAGGCAACGATTCTACCTATATAGTAGTCTACTGTTCTCACTCTCTCTTCTCAAAGATCAATATAACCTAATGATTCTTTTATTTATAGATCTAAGGCGCATTTGCCCTCCACAGCCCTAACATGACCATTCAAACCATTTAGGTCTTTAGTCTGTTTTGAGAGCTGCAGAAACAATTTCAGAATCCTGCAACTGCTGGTGAACTTCTTATTTAACACCCACCCACTCGCAACACCCACACATGTGTGTGTGTGTGTGTGTGTGAGTATTGATGTGCATGCAGCGTAACCTTTAGCTTCATAGAGCTCGTACTCCCCCTACTGCCACCCTCTTTTCACTCAGAGAGAAGAAAATGAGTATGATTACTCGCTTGACCTTTACATATTGCTCGGTGCGAGTCACAGCTTAGATAACTTCCCTGCTGTTAAAGAAACATTATTCTGTTCTACATTACCGTAGTAATGCATTACTCATATCGATTATGTTCAGGTTTTATCATTTTACTCTGTTTTGTGGCTGAAAAAGTTGTAGTTGGGGGGAAAGAACACAAGTTTGGTGACTACCTTCTCTGATCATCTTATTATGATGTTACAATTGCTACTGGGAATCATGCACACTGCACAAAAAGTTTACTAGGTTAATGAGGACAATGGGTTTTACATTTGGGTAATGTCAGACACCAGCACAAGTCATTTATCTTCAGCTGAAACTAACAAAGGTTTGCCAAAGTATGCTTGTACCCATGGTAGGTATGCAAGATATAATGAGATAGAGGTCTTTATCAATCAAATAAAAGTCAATTATTATTTAACTATTCACATTTTCCACCAATTCACCATTTCTATCACTTTTTATGATTTGGGGTTAAACTATTATGATGTAAAATGTCTCCTCCAATATACTAGTGGCCTCTAATGCGCGTCAGAATGCAAAGTCTATACAATAAATGCTTACTGGCTGCTTGATGCATTGTTTTAATGGCTGTGCAAACATGCCTGAGATCACTATGTGCAATGATGAGAGACGTAATTAAGCTATTGGAATGCACGATGACGCTAGTCTTCTTGAGACGTTTTCTGAAGAGCTGAATTGATCTTTTTACTTTTTGAAGTTTGACAAATAAAGTTAAGTGAATCTGAGGAATGAAAGCAAGATACCTGTTCGAGTTCGGTTTCTCATGGTTTGGTTTCAGGTACATCTAATTTGGCTTCTGCACTAAAAGGTTAACCTAGCTTGTTGAATTGGAATTGACTTCAAAACTTAAATTATTACTTTTTTTTTACCCTAAATGAAAGTAATACTAATTCCTAGGTGTATAAAAGCTGCACTGTCACTGTTGGGTCCTTGAGCGAGACCTTTGTTCGAACAATCACAAAACTAATGTTTAAATAAATTGACATATTTTATAACGATGAGCGTCCCTTTTTTTTGAAAGACCAGCAGTTGCTGATGACTTTGTTGTACTGTACATCTGTAAATGTGTGACGACAAATAAAGGCGTTCTATTCTAATCTCTTCTGTATTGGCAAATAGAAAGATATTACACAATACCCACGGTTTCCACAAGTACACAAGGATATGATGTTTGGGTGGCTAATATGGTTACAGAATAACACAGCAGCTTAAATCCTGAAACAAATGTTACGTACTTACACTAACCTGACTACAACACCTACGCTGATAGTGCAAGGTGTATCTGACTTTCAAGCAGGCACTTCACATTCCACCTCTGTATTTCTGTACCGTAACCATGCAGGCACAGCGACAACATTTCTTGCCGTAACTTTCTTTGATGTCAGAATGCCGTACAGTAGCCTAGGGCGCCAATTTCCAAAAGCCAGCACCTGAGCACATTGTGTTCAACATAGAATCATCTAAAAGAATGTACTTAATAACTTGTGTGCTGTAAGTCCACAATGTTAATGGGCTATTAAAAATGTAAGAAAAAGTGTGCGCCGTTTCAAAGTGTCACGCCAAAGAGACAGAAAGAAAACCATTTTTAATTGCCGGAATGTTAACTGAAGCAATTTACAATGGCAACCGTTAAGCCCCTGGCGATGTAAGACTTGTTGATGAAGCTATTAAAATATGAATTCAAACATGAATTAACTGTTGCAAAAGAAATAAACTGGGTGATGTAAATCAAGCATAATTGGCAGTTAGATGTATTTGCTCGGGCGGGAAGATCAGACTATGTAGGACACTGTGTAAGGACCTTGGTTAGCATAATTACCTGACCTGTCATCCTAAATGCTTCTGTAACTCTTTTTAATGTGCTCTGAAAATGCATACCAGGTCCATCTATACAAACCATATCGATAATTCAATGTTGGAAAGAGAGGCCATTAGCCTAGAGTGCTCCGTAGTACATTCTGTAGTACAATCTGTTTATATTTTAAATAAATAATAAAAACCAGGTGATTCAACTGGTGATCATTAACATTTTGCAACACGTAGTAACCATATTCCGATCATTCCGACGTGCTGCACAGACAGTTTCGTAAAATAACCTACATGTTTCTAATTTTTGCTTCCCTGAGATCATTGGCTAAGCTTTGCTTTGCATACTTTAGCCATTTTTGCATGCTTTGCCAAGGGGGAAAAAATCTGCACAATCTGGCACATTGCTAGCATACGGGCACATTGCTAGCATTAGGCGTTAGCATACCATGCCGGTACAGAACACTCTCCATTGAACTATCTCTTACCGTGTCCGTGCACGTGGTGTGCTAAACGGTGTACCCTGCAAACAGAAGCCACTTCATTATCCTGGTTACAGATTCAAACACTCAACCGACGAACACACGCCCTGTTTTCGGATGCCTAATAGGTCAGGAATGTAGTGCATTTCCTTTCAGAGAACTAGAAGATACTAAAAGAGTTCCAATGCATTTATGGAAAGAATGTTTGGAACGCAAAGCTCTTTTGGTGACATTCCCTTTGGGGTGTGAGCTAGCGCACAAGAATGAGAAGAATCTTTCACCTTGATAAATGTGCATAAAAAGCAGATACTGAAAGTCATGATCAGATCGGTATTGTTCATCGCATGTGCTTTATTGTTCTCCTGAACCGTCCTGTTGTCTCGATGGTGGACGTACACATGGAGACAGGAAGTGCATCATTTCCACCAGCCGTCTAGTCTGACTTTCTATCTGAGGAATGTGGACAGTGTTAAAGTTGACCCTGACGCTATCAGCTGCACTGCAGTTGTGCTATAGTATAAAATAACAATGCATTTTAAAAACCATAAGAATGCAAATGTATATTGATGTATGCTAGATCATAGAATAGCACCAGTTTTACCAGGCTAAAGTGTGTGTGTGTGTGTGTGTGTGTGTGTGTGTGACTGTATGCTGCTCATTTATCTGGGCTTGGGACCAGCATCTCGTTGCACAATTCTTTGAAATGTGCATGTATGTATCTATAGAACAATTCAGTATCTGCATGTTTTTGAGCTGTAGAAAAAAGCAGGAGCACCCAAAAGACATGCAGACAAATAGATCTTAGCGCAGCGTTTGATACGGTTGATCATAATATTTTATTGGAGAGGCTAGAAAACACACTCTTGGTTCAAGTCATATTTGACTGACCGCTCTCAATTTGTGTATGTAAATAATAAATGCTCGGAAACAACAAAAG
>JAOUQU010342363.1:0-12613 GCA_028566735.1 Ammoglanis amapaensis
CACACACACACACACACACACACACACACACACACACACACACACACACACACACACACACACATATACACACACAAAACATAATAGAAACATATAACACTTATTAAATTAAGGTTTGAAATTGGACGAGGTCAAATATGAGTTTCTGGGACAATTATGCAAATGAAGCAACGTAGATTAAAGTCAAGACCTCATTCGCCTATTCGGCTGTTTCATTTTAATTAGCTACAAGTTGATTTCACCTTCACGCTCCCTTCACACTGAAGCAGATGTGACATATTCACTCCGCATATCTTACCTCAAGCCAAATGAACAGCAAAATGCTTCCTACTCATACTATTAATCAGGGGTCAGGGGTCATGCTCACGGGGTCCATTTGTGAAAACCCCGTAGTGTTCTGTAATCGAGCGGTCGTGGCCTGTGGGTTAAACAACTCGGCTCGTGATCGGACGGTCGTAGGTTCGATTCCGAGAGTCGACAGGTGTGTGTATTTGTCTGTGTTTGTATGTTTGTGTGTTTGTATGTTTGTGTGTTTGTATGTGTTTGTGTGTGTGTGCATGTGTGTGTCCAGGGTGTGTGTGTGTGTGTGTGTGTGTGTATGTGCGTGTGTGTTTGTGTAGGGGTGTGTGTATGTGCATGTGTGTGTGTATGTGTGTGTGTGTATGTGCATGTGTGTGTGTTTGTATGTGCGTTTGTGTGTATGTATGTGTATGTGCGTGTGTGTGTGTTTGTCTGCGTGTGAACCCCGTAGTGTTCTGTAATTGAGCGGTCGTGGCCTGCGGGTTAAACAACTCGGCTCGTGATCGGACGGTCGTAGGTTCGATTCCGAGAGTCGACAGGTCACAGAGGGTCTGTAGTACCCTTTCAGGAAAGGCTCTAGGGCTGCGTGTGCTCACTACTGCCCCCTTGTGTGTGTATAAACGTGTGTTTCAATGCACGACTTGGCTTAAATGCGGAGGATGAATTCCTATGTGTGTAAAAAAAAAGAACAGTTTTAAATTATAAAAGAAAATTCTAAACAATTGTCCGTTTTCCTCCAACAGTCCAACAACATACAGACAGGTTTATTGGAGACAATGAATTGTTTTACAAGTGCATAGCCACTAGGGTGCATGGTCCAAATAGTGAAGGTTGTGTCAGGAAGAGCATCCAGAATAAAACTCAATAATGTGGACCACGGTCTGCTGTAGCGACCCCTATTGGTAGAGAGCAAAATAATTAAAACCAAATCAAAAATCTGTAGCTCTCTTTCTAAATAAACTTTGAATAGAACAATGATGAAAAAGTTTATAAATAAGCAACTTATCCCGAGTATTGAGGGATCTCACAGACTGTAAATAACTTAAGTGGAAACTTCAGAGTGAGTTGGAATTGCGCGGCCGGTGCTGTATGAATCTATCCATCTATATGAAAATGCCGTTCTGGACTGACTGCATAAAGAGACAATCCAGCCACGCCCGGGCATCTCAATTTCCATGCATTTTAACACCCGCTGGAAAAAATAAAAGAAACAGAAACCTTTTCTAGGGCGTAAGTGGAGATGCCGACGCCACACAGGGTGCCTGGCATTACGGTATGGAAATTTCCACTAGGACTGAAGAGCAGTTAAAGAAAGAAGAACCCCCCCCCTAAACATGATTGCTTCTAACTTAAACTTAAAAAGTAAACAAAGGTAAATGTCTTTATAATGGAAATAAAATTAAACCTCAGTCACTAACATCTAAGAAGCATTTTAGCACTCCCCATCCCTCAAACTAGCATGATTATTTACCGTCTGACTAATAACCGAAACCTTGGTGAACCGGAGTGTTTACATATGAAACTATAGTGACAGACTATGTGATGTAACCAGGGATAGAAGGTCAACACCGTCATACAAATCAAATATCACAAATACATTTCATTCGAGAGAAAAGACACTTGGGTTTGACCTTTTCGCCACCCAGACGCCGTCCTCAGATTGCTGTTTATGTAACGTCCCAGAGAGCCACAGTGGGCACCCGGACCGGCGGCCAATCGAACCTTTCGAACCTTCGAATCCAACCTGGCTCGCTATCTCCATAAAAAAGCGCCGCTCAGCTAATGATTCACTCGCGCATCTTTCAATATAAGACCGGTTCTCTCTTGCCGAAAGGTTTACGAGGGTGCCTAGTTGAGTATTCTGCCGAGATACTTCAGCTGAGAATAAATTTCTGATATTTTTTAAGAGACAATCGAAGAGCTGGAAGGTTTATTAGCTTGTAAACACTCGTGTGGTGTGTTTACGAACATGGTACTTTTAAGACGAGATTAGATTTGAGAGGGCGGAGGGAGGAATTTTATACCTGGACGTTACTGTTAGGTGAAAGATGATGGGAACGAACCTTAAAAAATGTTCGGCTGCATTAATATTGATGACCGTATCGTGTAGCTCATGAAGAAAGTCACGTTTTGTGAGCTGGCTTGATTTGCAAACGACTCCATGTTTGTTTATCGTTTATATACACAAACCTAATGATCGTCTCTGATAGACGCGTGTAATGTTATGTAACGTAGTGAGCATCCCTAGCCTCGGCGTCCGGGGATCAGCTAAGGAGTTTGATGCCTTGTAGAACGGCATTTCAGTCGTGACCTGTCGACTCTCGGATCTGAACCGGCAACCTTCCGATCACAAGCATGGTTCTCCAACCGTCTGGTTACGACTGCCTCATCAATAAATAATGCGAGGTCCACGGTTAGAGAACTGAGCTTGTCATCGGAAGGTTGTCGGTTCAAACTGAAATGCTTTCGAGCAAGGCACTGAACCCCTTAATGCTCCCGGGGTATCGTGGCTAGAGCTGCCCCAAGACAACGCACATGGGCACATGTGCGTTCACTAGTGTGTGTAAATGTGTTTTCCATTGCACAGATTGTATTAAATGCAACAGAATCATTCTTATGTGTGTCAAAAGCACAAAGGGTGAAAAAATATATTCAAAACTGAATGGCTACTCTCAGTACATCAGTTCGTACAAGAAAAAGTGAAGTCTACTGTATAAACACGAAGTTTGATGAGTTTGGTGTGGACAGCCGACGTGAACGCTGTTATAGATGCCGGACGGAGTAAACACACCAGCTGATATACGGTGTAGGACAGGAGTAGTGGTGTGTTTTCTAAAACTCTCTGTGCACAGCGTAAAAGGTGCAAAGATGCTTGAAGGGAAAGTTACAGGATTGACATTGGTAGTCAGTGCAAGTCTGATAGCATCTTTAATATTTGATAAGCAGTCAGGTTTTTCTCAACACCTACAGAAGCAAAAGCACCGAATCCTGGCGCACGAGAACCTCCGGAACAGCACAACAGCTGCCGCTCGACGTGATACCAGCTTTTAATTTAATATCACATTTTGCATAGTTTCATGTTTGTCGCCGTCGTGGAAGTAAGAAAAATCTGTGATATTCAATGACCAGGCAATAACAATGTGAGTCAAAACACACCCAGTGCTGGTTGGTTATAGCTTGTTTACTAACTCATGACCAGTTCGGGGTATTTTATTTCCTGGATGACCAGCTGGTCTCGAGCTAATTTCTTTTTAGCAAGAAAATTAAACAATTTGAATAGAATTTGGAGATTTGTACTATTATCATGATCGTTTTACATTATTTTCTACTTTATTGTTCAGTATCTGCATGTGTTGTGTAAATATTATGTTCGTATCTTATCTTATATGTCCTTATACTGGTCAAGACTTAGTATAACAAGCTATAACCAACCAGTACGGGGTGCGTTTGGTTACATTTTTATCTAAAAGCTGCTTTATCAGTAAATGTGGTTGGGGATTGTTGGCATGCTTTACTGTTCTCAGAGATTTACAGTAGCCAATTGGAGCGCGTTATTCATTTTTTTATTATTCAAGTGTTGCTGATTGGCGGATGCATTTGCAGATCCATAATTACTGTGTTTATTTATACCAAAGCAAAAGTGCTTGCATAAATGACAGCATATAATGATTCGAACAGAGTAGAAGTATATATGGAGCTTTAAACACCAAATTTGCCATTTATAGACATTTTTGGACACATCAAAAATTCTGGTCAATTTTTTTCACCTTCATTTTGAATTTTAGGGGGTTAAACTCAAAGGAGCGACCAGAACCCAGCAGAAAAGCTTCCTCCAGCCTTCCAGACTAGAACATCCGAGCATCCCGGTGTCTGATATGTAACCTCATTCATCTTGTTCATTTCGGTTCTGATCTGGTTCCCAAATTGCAAGCTGGTACCCCCCCCCCGCCCTCCCCCTCCCCCCAGCACTGTCCGGAGCTATTGCAAAGATATTTGGCAGCATATGGGGGTTCATTATCAGACTTTTTTATTGCCCAATGTGGGTTTTATTTCAGGTGGAAAAAACATTCCAGCTGTTTATGTAACTTCCATAATCAGACACCACATCAGACTTTTTAGTTTTGCTTTGGATTTGGTGTTTGATGCTCAGATATAATCGGATTCACTCCAGGGGGGCAGACGAGACTCTTTTTTATCATCTTGTCATAGCAACGTCAGAAAGGTTGTGGGTTCGATTCCCTGTTTAGAAGATACAGAGTTCAAGCACCAACAATGCAAGGTATGTGTTGTTGGGCCCTTCAGCAGTATACTGTCTACCGTAACTGTAACGTCAATGTATGTGTGACTATGCTGGTCTTCCAAAGGATTGCAACTTAGAGCCGCCAATCCACCTTCTGCATGACTTCAAAATAAAGATCCTGAGCTACCTGGAGAAATAAAGACGCACAAATGGTGAACATATTAGAGAATAGAATTCAGGATTTTAGAAAGCAGGCTGCAGCATGAGTGCAAAATGTCCTCCAGCTGTGAATTGTGTTCTCTTTGTTAATTACCGTAGCTGTGTTTTGTGGACCCATGATGCCCCACTGCACATTTACACATTTATAGATTTTTCTGTGGGGAAAAAAACAAACAAACAATTAAAACGAAAAGGAAGTGCTGCAATTTAATTTTTTTTGGCTATTATACCCAGTGTTGCTGGAAACAATGCCCAGGCTGCTCACCGGTCCATGGGTGTTGTCGTCTGATTCTTCTCTACATGATGCACTTTCCATTTTTAATAGGAGGAAGATCTGAGTGCCAGTCAGACACGACCCATGCTGGTTTAGTGCAAGCACATTGAGGACTGGTATTGTCTCCATTAAAGTAAGCATAGACTTCCCTGGAAAAGATGTCACCTTGATGGCAGCGGGTGTTTCTGAAATCTTAATATATGATACCTTGAGACAGAAGAAAGTACTCGTGTTGTGACAGGCGTTTATTTTTTCAGTTTAGCTTTTTTTTTTTACAGTGGAACCTTGACTTGCGAATTTAATTGGTTCCACAGGGTGGTTCTCGTGTCAAAAAAGCCCCTTTACTTTAACCTATATGTTAATTGGTCGTTTATATATATATATATATATATATATATATATATATAATGTTATATATACATGTTTATTCTTCAATTCATTAAGCTTAACTCCTTCAGAACACATCACATGACATGTTTCACATGTTTCTAACACCAATCAGAATCGACATTGCCAGCCAATCAAACAGCAGCGTCGTCTTGCCCATTGATTTATATGGAAGAAATCAGTGCAAGTAAGTGAGGCATGGTTGCACTTTAGCTAAGGAGACAGAATAGGCACTTGATTAGCTTATTTTGGACAAGAGACGACGAAAAGCAACAATAAAAATATCATATTAGATTTAGCCTTGAGCTTCTCCATCATTGGAGATCATTTGGGACTGATTGGATTACATTGTAAAGTAGAATCGGAATTATTTCTATTAGACGTCTCTGAAAAGTCTTGTATGTGGAAGTAAATTATTAAACAAGCATTATAGTTGGATGTTGCCTTATAAGGCGAGTCATTTACCGTTTGTACCAATGCATTAACAAGTGATGTGAACCAAACCCGGTTGCCCACCAGGATGGTCCCATGTGTCCACTGCAGCCCCTTTTAGTGCATGTAAATGTGTGATTGGGTTAAATCTGTAGGAATAATTCCTATTCGTGTAAAAAGCACAGTGTTGAAAAGAGTATTCTACTTTCTATTAATAGTAGATCTCCGAGACATGGATGTTTGTGTCGATTACAAACTGCGAGACATTGCCAGACATGATACTGCATCGGATATCCGACCTATTTAAAGGTCCTATCAAAGCTGCAGCTCAAACATCATATCAAGCAAGAGTAAAATACTAATGTAATTGGGTTAAGTCTATAAATGTATGAGCATGCTCAGCAGAGCATCATGGGTCCACAAACCAACTACAGTCATTAACAAATAGAACACAGTTCACAGCTGATTGCTAAAGTAGACACGAGATTGTGAAGATGTTCTCCACAGCGCTGCATGTAGACACTTGGTACGTCATAATTGCCTCGTCGTCTCCCAAGTGATATATATATATATATATATATATACTGAAGTGATAAAAAGACTTACATCCTACCAGGGGTCTGTTAATACTGGGTTCAAGCCTTTTCACTTCAAAGATCTTAGTTAGCCCACAGCTTTTACCTCCTCTCAGCCCGAGCTGTGAAATGGGCCTCATCTCTGCAAATGTGACCCTTTTTTACCGACTAGAGCCCTTTTTGCCCCTAGTAAAAACCTTTGACAGCTCTTCAAGCACCAAATCAGCGGGAGAGTGGCAGCTCGGAGCTGACAGAGCTAAATTCCATTTCACAATTTAGCTTTCGAGAGGGATGGAGAGGATCTGATGGCATTTTATCTACGCCTGCGTAACAGAATGAAACTGAAGTCTGAGTTCCTCGCTATCCTGACGAAGGATGCTTACAGATCATCAACATCCATACATGCTGATTGTCTTCCATCATCTGGATCTGCCAGCAAGACAATCTGACTAATGAAGGACTGCCGTAGTTTTTCATAAAGTCTGGATCATCTGAAGGATTTTCTCTGGAGTCTCTGCTTGCCACACTGACTCTGGGCTTGCTCAGCAGTAGGTTTTGCTCTGGTGGTCCTAAACTCTGAAAAGCTGCTTCATGACAAGGTTGGATCACCTTGACAGACTCAGTCCTGATTCCTTTAGAAAGCTTTTGTAGACCCCCAGATGTGGTTCATTCTCTTTTTCTGAACGACCCAATGACATCAATTCACTGCAAATCAATAGGTCGAGTTTGTTATACTTATTTATACTTTATTTTTAACTTGGCTTGATAAATGTTTCAAGGCTTTCAATGCTTAAGGTTTTTCTTCTGCTCTCCAATAAGCATCTCCCTGGAGTGCAGTTGGGGTCAGAGAACATGCTAATGTTTCCTTATTGACTGTTGAAGACTTCCGATGTGGAATGCGATGTAACAGTTAACAACTAATTATTAAAGTCTGAATAATAACTGGACATAATTAATTAATTCACGATTGGACGTAAACAGTAGAGGGTACGTGGTGTTATGCACGTTGCCAGCCCAGCCAAGTTTTGCAAAAGTAAAAGGGCAGTCTATATTTAATACTAATAATAATAGGTTTTATTCATGTAAGGATGCTTTACCATTATGATCCAACAACAAATAAATCACAATAACTAAGGGTGAGAATGCAGGGAGAACAGTTAAGCTTTCAATCTAGATGTTGAAGGGACAGTGTAGCCTAGTGGGTAGAGCGTTATCCTGAGGACCCAAAGGTTGGGGGTTCAAATCCAGGCTCTCCTACACTCCGCTACACTGCTGGGTCCTTAAGCAAGACCCTTAACCCTGTCTGCTCCAGGGGCACCGTACATTGGCTGACCCTGCGCTCTGACCCCAACTTCCAGATCACCTTGACAGACTCAGTCCCCTCAGTTGGGATATGCGAAGAGAAACATTTCATTGTACTGTACATCTGTATATATGTAATGACAAATACAATTGAATTTGAATTTGATTTGAAGAGGATAAAGAAGGTAGAGGATGGAGGTAGATGGTTCCGGAAGCGAGGGGTAATGAAGTAGAGTGTTACCTCCCTGCTGATGTGTTGATCGGTTTAATAAAGTACATTTTTAATTTTCATTACAGTTGGTGTTGGCTTAGAGTCCAGAGTAACTGTACAAACACTTGAAAGGTCATGGATTCAAGTCCCAAACATCATCAGGTCGCCACTGGTGGATCCTTTAAAAAAAGTCCTCAGCTGATCACATTATATACTGTCACAATGTCATGTCGCTTTGAATAAAAGAGTCTCGCTTTTAAGTGCCGCCGATGTAACGTTTTTGTGCCGTGTTTTCCTCCAAGGGTCCATTATCTCTGTCTGAACGTGACCTTGAGAGGCAGTTAAAAATAGAAGTGAGAAGTGCCAGTGAAAGCTTTTCCCTCCTTCTGAGCATTTTATTTGTTTACAATCAAAGAGCCCGGAGTGATATTGACCAGATCTCGACAACAAATAGACGATCGCTGGTATTCGGTGTTGACATTTCCACTTATCTGCTGGGTTAAAGTCCTTTATAGCCGCTAAAGGAACGTCGATTGAGACAACAGCTTAGTTTATTGGAAACTACTGGCTGAAGAGAATTGATTTTTATTGAGATACTCCTGGCATGTGAATGAGACGGATCTGGAGAGCGAAAGAGAAAAGAAAAGAAGCTTTGCTGGTATGTCACTACAGTTACAGGCTCATTTTCAGGTGTTAGTTCAGGTAAAACAGCGGCGCTAAACAAAATTGCTCTCGGCTTCAGCACGTTCTGATAATTGATTTATTTTTCTTTTCTTTTTCTCGAGCCGCTTTATCCAGACATAAATTGCAACGAGTGAGAAATACAGCCGGGGACGGGTGTCAATCCATCGCAATCCATTTAGCATTTATGCAATCCATCCACATTTTGCACAATTTTAAGTTTTTTTTCTCTTGTGAATAAACCATACAATGGAAATTTAACATAAATGGTGCTCGAATATTTCAAGTGGCAAAACTAAATGTTACTCTATTGTACAACATTCTGGTAGAGTCTGTCTCTCTTTCCATCCATCCATCCATCAATCCATCCATCCATCAATCTGTCGATCCATCTATCAATCCATCAATTCATCCACCTATCAATCCATCCATCAATCCGTCAATCCATCCATCCAACCAACCATCAATCAATCCATCCAACCATCCATCAATCTGTTAATCTATCCATCCATCAATCTGTCAATTCATCCATCCACCCATTAATCCGTCAATCCATCCATCATCCATCAATCCGCCATTCAATCCATTTATCCATCCATCAATCCATTCATCCATTAATCTGTCAATCCATCCATCCATCAATCCATCCATTCATTTACCCACCCATCCACCTGTCCGTCCATCCATCCATCCATCCATCCATCCATCCATCCATCCATCCATCCATCCATCCATCCATGATCTGTGCTTCTGGCTTGGCACTCTCCATGTTTGGTAGTGAAACTCAGTCACATTGAAACAGAAACTAAATTTTCGAAACTTTTCTTCCACAAAGTTGAAAACATGAAAGTGTTTCCACCTGCCAGCAACACATGCGGCTTTGTCGACCAATAATAATGACTGTCGACCGCATACTTTTGTATATTGTGTGCAGTTACAAGACTAAATTTGACAAAATGTCATGAAATGTGTTAAAAAAAATAGGGTTCAGAATTTAAAAAAGAAAACTCCTGTGTTTAGATCCGTTACTGAGAAAAAGAAAAAAAACTTCATCTGCACTCGAAAATAAAATCATTGACATTTATTTGAGTGTCTCTTTCAAGCCACCGGTATTAATCACACGCCATTTGACATTTTACCTGAATGCTTATTGGCTGCAGGTGTCAGCCAGTCGAAACAGCGGTGGGCTTTAGATGTGTCCGTGTGTCTGTCTGGGCTTTGTGGAAATCAGCGACTCCAGAATGCCAGAAGGATGCAAGAAAAGAGAAAACGATGAAAAGCAAGGAGCTTTATGATAAGAAATTCAAAGCAAGGACTGAGAAGAAGCGTTCACAATGAGCCAAAAGTATGTAGACACCCTAGTGGTTATAGCAACAACAACAACAACAACAACAACAACAACAACAACAACAACAACAACAACAACAACAATAACATATAAATAGTAATGTTGGTAGGACGGTGAACAGTTTTGGTTGTGTAAAAAAGGTTCTAAACAAGCAAAGTAACTTGTACTGCACACATGTATAAGACAAATAAAAAACTACATAAAATAATAACAACAAACAAACAAATATTCATTCTATTTGCAATATTACCATCAACTACATGATAATATGAATAAAAACAAATTAACTACATGATATTAATAATACATGAAATAATACAAATAAACAATACAAACAATAAAGTAATAAGAATCATATCATAATAAACATAACTAACAACAACAACAACAACAACAACAACAACAACAACATATTAAACTACAAAATCAATTTTATATATAAATCAAATGGTAATAATAATAGTATTATTTAGCAGCAGCAGCAGCAGCATCATAACACAATACTACTACTATAACTATTAATACTACTAATACTAATCATCCCTAACATCATCAACTACTTAATACTACTAATAAATCTTTTATCGCGACATTTTTGTTATTGTGAACTTTCACCACATGTCTGTCTTATTATTTTTTAAACGTGTAATGACTTTTTTTCTGAAATTAAAGCTAAATAGAAAAAAAAATCACTTTACTGCTTAACTAACCTTTTTTTTTACCCCCTCGGCCTAACAAAAGCCGACATTATTGACTTGATTTTCGACCCTCTTGAATCCTTTTCATTTAATATGAAACAGCCTCGTTTCCATCGTCACGCTGAGTTAACAGACTAAATTCAAATGATTAACCATAAACTACAACAATCAATCAAAAGGGTTGAGTTAAGCACTATTGTAGCGTTCTAGCATCGCACTCGCTCTTTCATCAGAGCTCTAACAGCAGCTTCCCTTTTTAAACCTGGAGGGAATTCAAAAAGCTTTTGTCGGGGCCATTTCGTCCATTAAGACACCAAATCTTTTCTTTATTTCCAATTATTTTATTTCTGGACTGTCCTCCAGTGACTAAGCTCTTCTACAGAACAATATAATCTCTTTAAGGCTCAAGTGATCCCAAAATACTTCATGCCACGAGCTATTTATATACCATTTTAAAGGATAGCTTTCATAGCAGAAGTAGCACGGGTCTGTTATCTTTGTTCCTTACTCGGACTTAATAAGCACAGATGGCTATCGACTGTTCAAGCCTTCTTCATGTATTGTACTCCCCAAAAGTCCATAAAGAACAGATCCTGCTTCCTGATGGAACAACGATCTTGTTGTTTTCCTGGACATACATCTGAAATATCAGAACAATGCACCAGAGTTTGATTGGTAGGAATTCAGTTCATTTGTGTGCAGCTAATAATTCACCGGTGATCCCAGCCAACATAACAGATTGTTTAAGTGATAATTAACAAAATAGCAGTTGCTGTGCCTGTTTGAGACCCCCCCTCCGTCTCACACACACACAAACGAACACACACACTTACTGATCAAGAACTCCAATGGGATCTGGATAGATTAACGATGTTCTTTGCTGCCTATTAAAAGATTGAAAATCATTTCAAGCGACATCGCATCGATAGAAAAGCCAGGAAAAAATCGCTCATGCTCCAAATTCACAGTAAATTCTTCGAAGAACCGAAGGAACTGAAGGGTCACACCGAATTTCAGCACAGGCAGAGAAAGAAACAAACGTGAACATCGACAGAAAGAGTCACATCAGTGCAGATCAGATGCAATCGTAACTTCAGTCCAGAATAAGAAAAATTCAGCCGAACAGATCCACAGATGTTCCGTTATAAGGAGTAATGATCACCTTTATGTGTGGGTGAGAGGAATCACTGAGAATAGAACAATGTGCAGAATTTAATTCAATCACATTTAAAACACAAGCTGGTGTCATTCCAGTCAGATCTGCTGTAACTCATTTGTTGGCCTTATGGCTTCGTGTACATGACTGATCCCCGCCTGTCATCGGTTTACCACCGTTCCTTCATCGGACCGAGTTAAGGAACTGACCATTGCAGACCGGAAACACCCCACAAGAGCTGCAGTTTTGGAGACGAGAAAAACGTAATTCCTTACCAAATCGTCTCTATCATCGTCTGTAGTAAATAAATACGTCCAGAAACATAAAGGTTTGGTTTTGTTTACTTTACTGGAGCTACTGAATTGCGATCGTCATAATAAGAACTGTGAGCCAAACAATACGACCCAGAGAATCAACATCATCATGACGTTTAACATCTTAAACGAATCAGAACGTCTTTCCAGAACTGCAGAAGTGTGCGAGAACGTAGGAAGTGTTAAAAGCTTGTGCTGAAGGTGTCATTTTAGTGTTTCTTTCAGAATTGTTCTTATACAGTGTTACCTAAATTAACTATTATTACCCGCTTAAGCCTGCATTAACCCTGGAGTAGCTCATTGACGTTTAACTGGTGCACAGTAGCATCAGCTTACACAGAATAGAATAGAATGGGTTAGAAATACTTTATTAATCCCCTTGGTGTTACAATGTTACAGGTGTTAGAGAGAGAGAGAGAGAGAGAGAGAGAGAGAGAGAGAGAGAGAGAGAGAGAGAGAGAGAGAGAGAGAGAGAG
>JAOUQU010342473.1:0-12612 GCA_028566735.1 Ammoglanis amapaensis
CGGAAAACTCTGCTCCAAACATTAACGTCCTACCCCAGGAACTGGGAAAACGGATGATAAACGAATAGAGAGAGAGATATATTTTGTTAGGTGGGGGTCAGTTGTTCGCATGTATGAACAACGTGGAGTCCGTAATCTGATTCGATTTGTAAAGCCTCACATGCACTGTCGATGTGTTCGGTAGGAAATCCCCTTCTACCACATCTGGAATGGAAGCCAGCGACCCCTGCACTGCACATTTAGCCTGGAAAGAGGCAGCCTAGCCGTGTCCCAGCTCAGCTGCAAGATCTGTGTCAGACAGGTGGAGGGGGAAGGACAAATCTTCCAGCTGCACACCGACATCCAGGAGGTACAGAGAGAGGAACCGTTTACGCTGAGACATAAGTGCGATCGCTGTAAAAATGTAATTACCCTTCAAAGTCTGCTTTAAGTAGGCGGGTTACCATTCTGTGCATTCGTCTTTACTCAGTGGCACAATTTCACCTTCTAGTAAAGAGTCTTTGCGTCATTTCAGGAGGAGCATCATAAAAAAATGTAATAACTTTGATTTTGCATTAGGGTATTAGTCTGTGTTAATGCTGGTTTATGGCATGAATGCAAAACAGAGCATCTTCAAACGTGGCTGACTCGGTCTGTTGTGTTTGTGTGTGCTTGTGTATCAGACGTTACCCCCTCACTCACCGCTGCCCGCAACAGGGACGTGTCTACCCTCATCTCAGGTGGGCCCTTATGCCTTCCGCCTTCCAGCATCCATACGTCAGAAGATCTGTGCCAGTCTGGATGCCCCCAGTTCTCGAGGTTGTGACTGGAGATTGCTCGCGCACAGCCTGGGCTTCGACAGGTGGGTAATGTGTGTGTGTGTGTGTGTGTGTGTGTGTGTGTGTTTGTACTACATGCATTTGCAGCAGCCAGTGCTAAGAAGTATTAGTATTTAATTAAGATTTAAATACTTGATTTTGATTAAGTGCAATTAATCGTCTATACCTGTGGAAACAAGATTTATGCAGATTTTTATTGCTAGAAAATGTTTCTAATAACATCTAAAATTATGATTTTATTAGTACAAATAACAAATCTAAAAAGATCTTATTTGTGAGCCGGTTTGTTTATTCCTTTAACCGTCCATGTGACATGTTAGGCAAGGATAAAGGACGTGATTGTAAATCTGCATCGTCTGATTGACCGCTCGTGTGCTCTTGTGTTTTGCGCTCAGGTACCTGAACTACTTCGCCACCAAGCCAAGTCCCACAGGTGTGCTGCTGGACCTGTGGGAGGCCTGTCACCACGGTGACGCCGACCTGGTCTCCCTGGCGACCGCTCTGGAAGAGATGGGCAAGAGCGAAGTCTTAGTAGTCATGACGACAGATGGGGACTGCTGATTGTATAATCGAAGGCGCGTGGAGCATGCCACAACGATGTGTCGCAAGTAAACAAATGCAAGTTACTTCAAAGGAAACTACAAAGCAAAGTCCGAAAATGTGCCGACCAACGTACTCATGTGCACTCGGTCCCAGGAAACGCCGTCAAACTCTTCTGAAACCAAAAAAACAGAGTCTTTTTTTAAAATGTATCTTCTTTATTTAGTTTTCATGCAGAAAGGAAGAGTGAGAATCATGGGAACCGGTGCCCAGGTCATGATTTAAGAATGTAAAGATTATTTTACTTTTTGTCTTAAACACCGACCCCTTCTGACAGCCTGCTGAACGTCAAGTGTACAAGCGAATGATTCAACGTCACATCGAGATTGTGATTAAACTTTCATTTCATCGTCATTATAAGAAGCTTCTGAGCAATCTGCGTGTGTACAAACACACTGACTGGAATGTGGCTAGTAAGGAATTCGTGCCGCACTGCAGTACCACAAACACGTTTTATTTGCTCTCATTTTAATATAGTGGTATTTAATTTTTTTGAGCATGGTCGACCCAGATATATGATGATTTATTCGCTACAGAGAACACCTACACCTGATTATACAATTAATCATTTTATTATGAATAGAGACTGAACCCAGGATGAACTTTTTTAATGATTTATTCAGTGATCATACAAACAATAATGTGCGCTTAATGAGTTTGGAAAGTGGCACAAGCAAGTTGTTTGGGTGTTTGTCATTTTCTTAGCGTCTTTATTGTCGGTTTTGTTCTCCGAAAACATGCCAGTAGGTGGCTGGTCTATAACTTGTACTTGAGTCTGGGTTACTGAATAAATAAGTGAAGAGTGAATACATTCAGAGTGAGAATGTGACGCTATATCATGGCCACAGTCCAGGGTAGGGTACAGATTGGATCGAAATCGACATGATTTGGCTGTAATCATGCTTCCAACTACATTTTAATCTCATCTGTGCAGCCTGACATACATTTACACACACTCGTGGATGCACATTAGGGGGCAGTAGTGAGCACACATGCCCAGATCGGTGGGCAGCCCTGGCCACGGTGCACGGGAAGCAGTTTATGGCCATTTTAACATGTAGATAAAAGCCATTTAATGTAGACCACGATTACCTTGTTTTGTTACTTTTGGAACAAAATAAACTTTGGACTTTTGGAAATAAATAAATAAGAAGTTTTTTTATTAGTAGTAATAATAATATTAGAGAAACATTTTTTATGGTCACACAGTATCTTGGCTGCTTCTAATAAATGTATCTATTCAACCCATCATGTTCAATCCAGATGAGCTTTCTGACAAGTTTCCTATGGGGAACGCACGTAAGTTATTGTCCATATTAGTGGATTCGTCGTTTATGTCTCTCCTCCACTCGTATCTGCTCTGTCGTTCACGAGTGGAATCGCAGTTTATTGCTGGGTCTTGATGCGCTTTTAGGGAGTCCATATTTCCTCGTGCATTCCTTTAAATGCCATATAAATCCTCACGAGTAGAATTTATTTTTGAACTATTGAAATAGGCAGGAAATGCAAGGCTAAATATACATTGTTTACGCGTCTGTGTTGTGACGTTCACTAAACCTTTTGACACGAGTGGAGCCATTAATCACTCCTCAGACTGGAAGGTCGGCCACTTGTACACATTCTGTTAAGGTTTTTTTTATCCTAAATGGCTTATGGACAAGTGTGTCACAGCCACCGTGTTCTCTCATTCTGGCCTGATAAGCTTGGGTACGAGACGGACGGGGATGGTTATCACAAGTCATTTATCAGTCCACGTACTGTCAACTTTGGAGCATTTATTTAGATGCTGCATCATTAGCATATCGTGACCTTAGTATTAGATCCTGGTGGCATTTCAGTCAATAAAAGAAGTTCAGCCTGGTGGGCATGATCAGTGACGTTTGCAAATTTACTAGCCTTAATAAAAATGGTTTATGAATATTCAATGAATAAAGTTTGAATACGCTTACATGTGACTGAAAACGGATTTCACTGACAGTCCAAAAACATGCAGTCGGGTTAATTGGAGACAGAATTGTCCTCTAGGTACATAGACACTAGGATGCAGAAATCTCTCTCTGTATTGTAGCACTAGTGGGTAATACGTCTTCTTACAGTCAAAAGACATGCAGGTTGATTAGAGTTACTGAAATTGGTGTGTGTTTGTGTGTGTCTGTACCATGCGACAGAATAGAAACCTACCATGATAGATGTAGTACTGGTCTTAAGCCCAGATGAATAGGGAGGGTTGAATCAGGAAGGGCATCCAGCATATAAACTAATCTCACAATGATACGAGTCACAGTCCACTGTGGCGACCCCAAAAGAACAAAATGAATCTATTCCCGATTTATGCTTAAATTTGGCTGAATTATTAATTATATTCTTACATCATGTGTAACATCACAACATCTCAATCCAGCTGTTTTAAACCACTAATAACCTGCTAAAATCATGATGTCTATGTTGTTTATATAAGTTCTTTTCGAAAAGTGTTAAGCTATCCTCCGGAGAAAGTTCCTAGCAGTATCAGTCTTACTGAACGTGTACATGCTAGTGCACCTGTGGTGTTCTATGTGCGCTGGTATAAGGGCCTCGTTATGGTGTAGCAAATCCTTTTTTTCTTTCCTTATGCAAGTTCTATGCAAATACAACATTCAAGTCCATCCGCAGACGTCTTTGGGTTCGATATGTTAATGTCAGTTGGGAAACGGTGTTATTGTAATACTACTGCTGCGTGCTGTAACCGGGCTTTAAGATGTGAAGAACAAATAAAAAGGTTTAAGTGCCCTGCTGGACCAAGCTGTCTCGCCCCGTGAGTTTTAAAGATGCTGTGAGATGTGTTTCATCTGTATCTCATCTGAACTGTCTCACAGCGCCTGGTCATAAACAATAAACGGATAAACAAAGACTCTGAAAAGCACCGGGGTCCGACTCCGGGTGCACCTTTATAATGAAACGTCTTTTTGATCACGACTCCTCCGCAGATCATTCAGGTAGAAGACATTGACCGGATCTCATCTGGTCGCCTCGTTTTTTTGGGATCTGTTCCTTTGTGGATGCTGTTTGCTTTTTTACTGCAGCCCCCTTTGTGACTGAACGTGAGGTCGTTTTGTTCTGTTGTTACATTTCGAACTCTTTTTCATTTAAGACTGTAAATATCTATTGTACATAAATGTTAAACCTTCTTACTGTAACTGAATATAATTTTTATGCAATAAATTATATTTCTTAGTTTAACAAGAATAAGTGGCTTTTGTCTTTATTTGCTTTGCTTCATTGTACAGCGGAACCTCGACTCGTGAATTTAATTGGTTCCAAAGGGCTGTTCTTAAAGCCAAATGTTTGTCGTTAAACATTTGTTATATCTTCTTTTTTCTTATAAGTAATTATGTAAATAGATTTAATCCATCCTATATCGAAACAGTCTACCCACAAACACACATGTACACACATACCTAACATTTTCAATGTTTTGTAAGAATATTTCATCTTAAATCTTTATTTTAGAACAATCATTACAGTAATAAACAATAACAAACATCACACATAAATAATAAAAAAACAATGTCCACCGAGATTGTTTATTGTGATCTCAAACCTAGCGAGCTGCCTTGCTGTCTTATCGCCTACACAGTAACACAGTAAGCAAACTTGCCTTATAATAAATTAAATACATTTTTACATTTTTATATTTACCCAAATCTGATTAGTTACTGACGAGTCAACAAAGCAAACAAATACACTTTTATACACCTTGATACGAATACAACATCAACAATAATATATTTACATTTGACACTCACTTGGTCTGAATGAATAGCACGTGTTTGAAATTCATATTCACACAAGAATATTAGAATATTGTGTTTCAGAAATATTAACCATTAAACGAATCAGATTATTTTATCGGTCAATGTTGTGCTGATAATAAAGTACAAAGAATAATTTTAACATCAATGTTAAAGTCTGTCAAGGATTCTGCAGTCTGTATTAGAAGAGACCAACTGTTACTCCATCAGGGGATTTTCTAAACATTCGTATCAGTCCTGCCTTTTAGCTAACAAGGTTTTAAAGAAAAGCAATTCTCAGATTAAATGAGCAGTGGAGTAAAAATGATTTTTTTCTTTCTTTTTCCTCATAGGCTCATTATGAGAAGTGAAAAACAGATGTGCTTACATTTATCACCGTGATAAAAGACTCCAGAGGAACAGAGAGCGATGGTGTACAAGCAGGGTTTTCACTTCACTTGTACTGGGCACCTCACTACACAACAGATGTTTTCATTAAAGGAGGAAGGAAAAAGCTCCTGAGCTGGTAAATGTTTCCTCAGACAGTGATTTAATATTCTGTTCTGTTCATTGTAGCACCTCGTCTCAGAGGTGCCAGGTGAAGCCTTGAACCCGCAGTAGTTTAAGTATGAGCCTAATACCAGAATATTTAATCAAGACCCCACAGTACCAGGAAGGAGGATACGAGGTCGATCAGTTAGGTAGGAATGAAAGAAAACAAAGACCAAAAAGTGCTTAGCTGTAGATTTAATAACGTTCATAATAAGCTGCATGATGTACAACCGGTCTACATTGATTGTAATTAAATGTGTAATGAAGAGTTTATTCCTGTAATTAGCTTTACATTAGTGCACTGCATAAATAAAATAAAACTCTCACTGTTGTTTATTGGTGTCCCAAAAGATGTAATCAATATGTAATGATACGATTTAAACACCAGAGGGCACTGATGCTCTATATTTTTAGATTTAAAGACAAAAAACTGAAAAAGACAAACAAACACAAACATTTTATTTATTTTAAGGAGAAATAATTTGAGAGAAATTTGTCTTTAGTTCAATTTAGGAAGTTTAAACTAAGTTAGTTTAAATTAGGTTAAGTTAGGTTAGGTGAGATTTATTAAGAAATTAATATTTTCAGGATTTGTTTACTGTCGTACTAAAAAGTTCATCAGTAAAAAAAGCATAAAAATACAAAGTTAAAAAAAACAAAACAGATACTTTAATTAATATTCTAGTTAATACTTTATTGTAACTCTAGTCTACGTTTATACTCTAGTTTCAGTCAAAACACACCCTATGCTGGTTCTGTAGCTTGTTAACTAACCCTTGACCAGTGTTATTTTATTACTTGATAAACCAGCTGGTCCTGAGCAAAACTTTCAGCAGGGTCATGACCAATTAGGACATGCAGATACAAGACAATAACATAGAATATAATATGAAACGGTCATAATAACAGAGCAAATCTCTCAATTACATTCAAATGGGCTGAAGGGGAGAACATGCAAAATCGACACGGTCTACCCAGGAATTTCTTGCCATGTAAAGAGGCGACAGTGCTCACTTAAGTCATCGTGTCGCCCCCTAGTGGGCTTTTAATTGACTGCTCTATTTTTGTATGCTGTAAGATCTTTTATGACCACTAGATGCCGCCAAAGTACTACAATGTTTACCACGCTCCGGCTAAAACTACACTGACCACTAATTATTAATAAAACGATAAACTAAAACACAGTGTTGAGTGATGAATACTGTAAGCAATTAAAAAACGCTTCGTGTTACGTGATACGTCAAAACAAAAGGTTGAATAGTTTCATCTTATAAACGATCAAACGTGCACCTGAGATGTAGTTTATTATGCAGTCCATGTACAGTATTGCACATCATCTGTTTCCTGATTTAAAGGGTGGAAACCATTTCTTTTTTTTTGCTGTTCCTTCTATTGCTTAATCTAATACTGAGCTCAATCATCAGCGACCAACAAGCGTCGACGTCATTAAACAATTCGCGGTTTGAAGTGAACAATGAACATTTACTGCTTTAAATGACTATCCCCCTGCACTTGTCCTACAGTACCCCAGTTAGGATGCAATGGATAGGGTTTGCCCTGTTGCCCGTTCCTGAAGTTGTGGCCTTGGCAGCATAGTGAGTTGTTCTGCCATCCATGCCGGGGTTCTCGAATAAACCTGTCTGTGTTTTGGGGCGTTGGTGGGCATACAAGCCTACGCAAGTATCAGTTAAGAGATAAAACGTAATTTAGCTGCTTCTTTAGAGACAGTTTTTGTTTAGATGTTTGTAGCCCACAAAATGATTTTGGGTTGTTTTTATTTTCTTTTTCCAAGGACCTGGGTGTCGCCCCCTCCCCCAACAACAGAACCCAGAGTTAATTAAACCCAACAGAAGCACGTTCACGCTAACTGTGTAAAATCCACTGTGTTATAAAGCCAAACAATTAGTGAAATCAGCATCAGGTTGCTCAGACCTAATTGCTGGTAACCTGGGGTCCCTAAAAGGTCCCCATCATTATAACAATGTTATTTTGATACAAGATGCAGACAGACACACTTTGGGAATCAGGGTGTGTGAGGTGAGCCCTAGAGAACAAGTGTGTACCACGGAGATGAGCAAGTAGGAAGACGTTAATCTCATTATAATTCGTCATCTAAGTTATAACCAATTATATCAGCTTTATCACAGGTAATGTGATTCACACACTGCACCTCTCTGAAGATGCTCACAGAAAGTCCACAGACCACAAGTCGAGCACTTATGAAGCATGGCATTTTTTTTTTTAATTTTTTTTTTAACATAGCAAGTATCTAACAATTTATATTTAAAAATTCATTAACAATTAACAATTCATTAATTTGATTTTAACAATTTCAAAATATACCAAATTAACAAAACAAATAAACAATCATTTTAACAATTACATTGATAAAATGAATACATTTTAAATTCAAATGAAATAAAAAATTCAAATAACAATCAACAACAAAATATTTGGGGGGGTCACTCAGGTATCTGCAGAAAGACAGAATGGAAAGATTAAAACAGATTTCGAACAAAATTCGAATGAAACAAACTCAGATAAATGAGACAAAAGAGTGTGTCTGCATTTCAGATTATATTTCATTTTTCCCTTAAATAAAACCCCCAGTGTAAACAGGATCATATGATCTATTGTGGAATATTCCATCACCATTTGAAGAAATGTCTATGAATATAAGAAAAATGTACTTACTTAATCCTCCGGTGGTGGGCGGGGGACATCAACCCCATTAAGTGGGTAAACAGGTTCTGTGTTTAAAAGAGAAGCAATTAAGTCAAACAATAAGATGAACCTGATGCTTACCTTTAGCTGTAATCACAGATTATACAGCAGAGTGCTAACGGATAAGAGTGTGAATGAGACATGCACCCCTAGAGGGGGGCAATGGTTTAGCCCTTGGCGGGATGTAATAGCTAAGCGCCATGGGAAATTTCATTCTGGCTTTTGGTCGTAATAAGAGGTTAGAACGTACAAATTTGGTTTTACGGCCTACACTCAGGAAGAGGAAGGGCGTACTGCTTCTGAACTTCTACTTCTTAAAGACGTCTTGAGGAAGCTTTAATGTATGTAATAAGATGTTTTATATCTTCTACATGTCTGTTGTGAAAAGCGGAGTTGTCTTTGCAGCTATTTGCTGGGGAAGCGGTTCTTTAAGAAGCAACTTGAAGAGACTGAATGAATTCTTGAAGAAAGCTGGATCTGCGCTTGGAATTACTCTAGAACCACTAGAAATAATTGTGATCAGCAGGATGCTACACAAAGTAATTAAAATAATGTTCAACACAACACACCCGTTACCCAAACTACAGAACAGACAAACGAGTGTTTTCAGTAAGAGGCTGAGGCAGGAGCGCTATCATAAGGATCGATACCGAAAATCATTCCTACTCACTGCAATAACTTTATACAATGACTTACTACTGTCTAGATCAATAGTTCACACATCAATAAACTTTTACATAAATGGAAATGCATTTATCACACAAAACAACATTGTACAATTGTGCCTGGTTATCGTGTACAATAACGATTTATTTCCAAGGGCAATTCTTAAAAGATTAAAGTGCAAAAAATGCCAAAGTTGTGCATTTTGCAATAATTATCACAGTAATACGGCAGCAGTGAGATCTGAAGTAGATGAAAATTAAGATTAAGCTACAATTAAACGTTGAAAAACAGGTTTTCAGCCAACAACTCTACATCAGTCTGGAGAGGCCTGAAAAAGATAACCAACTCCAGGAGATCATACAACACTGTTGAGGCAAACGAAGACCTGACTGACAACCTTAATGATGTTTTCTACTGTAAGTTTGAGAGGGAGACATTCACACCCACCCTCCACCCCTGCACATCAACATCTCATATTGCACCTTCAGCTATTACCACACATTTGTCCATGAATGCACACTCTGCATTACAAAGGCACCAGGCCCAGATGAAGTCTCATTGTCATGTCTCAAAACCTGTGCAGACCCACTGGCTCCTATTTTTACAAAGATCTTCAACGAGTTACTGGAGCTGTGTGAAGTCCCATCCTGCTTTAAACACTCGACCATCATTTCAATTCTCAAGAAACCCTATATCATCGGACTTAACGATTACAGACCAGTTGCTTTAACATTTGTGGTCATGAAATCCTCTAAATGACCGGCTAGGCCCTCTGCAGTTTGCCTACCGGGTAAACAGGTCGGTGGATGATGCAGTCAACATTGCATTGCACTACATCTCAGAACATCTGTATAACCCACAAACTTATGTATGAATCATTTTTGTGGATTTTATCTTGGCATTCAACACCATCATAGCAGAACTCATCCACCGCAAACTGTCTCAGCTCAGTGTGCACTTTGCCATCTGTCAGTGGATCACCAGCTTTCTGATGGACCGGACACAACAGGTGAATCTGGGGGATATCACTTCTACCATAAGAACAGTTAGCACTGGTGCACCACAGGGCAGGTTTTTGGGAACTACTATTTCCAATTACCTAAAGTGGGAGGCCAATACCAACTCCATCCTCAAAAAGGCTCAGCAAACGATGTACTATCTGCATAACTGAGGAAACATGGTCTGCCACAGGAGCTGATAAAACAGTTCAACATTGCAGTAATTAAATATGTCTTGTGCACATTCATCACAATGTGGTTCGGTTCAGCCTCAAAACAGGACAGATGCAATGAGTGGTGGATAGAATGAAAAAAATCATTTGTGCCAGGACCCTAACCCTTTGCTCTTCCTTCAGGATTTATGCAAAACAAGGATCAGAAACTGAGCAGAATAAATCACAGACACCTTGGACACAACCTTTTTACCCTCCTATCCTCTGGCAGACACCACAGAGCCCTGCACACCAAATCAAACCGACACTAACATTTTCTTTGCAGATGCAGCAGATGTTTAAAATGTCGGTGATGAAAGACCCTGTTGATCTTTTCAACAGTCCTCACTACTCATTGGTGTGTCTTTGCGTCCAATGCAGTTTCCAAACCCAACAATGATGCAGCCACTCAGGATGCTCTCGAAGATTTCTCTATAGAATGTGGTGAGGATGGGAGTTGGCAAGTGAGCTTTCTTCAGTTTCCTCAGAAAGTAGAAATGTTGATGAGCTTTCTCGAGCACTGGTGCTGAGGGTCCAGGTGAGGTTCTTCGCCAGTTGAACATCAATAAATTTGGTGCTCGTGACGATCTTCACAGAGGAGCTATTGATATTCAGTGGGGAATGGTCACTTGGTATTTCCTTAAAATGAAGTGCCAAATTACCTCCTGTCTAATGTCAATGAGTCCCACCATAGTTGTGTCTTGAGCTGTGCATTGTTGTACAATCATGAGTAATCAGACTACTAAGTTCAGCATGGGACTAAGCACACAGACATGGGAGCCCTGTTTCAGAGAGAGATGTTGGAGGAATGATGCTTTTGAATTCTGAGCTAAAGTCAAAGAATAGCATCCTGACATAAGTGTTCTTTCTTTCTAAATTTGAAGAAGCCAGGTGAAATGTGGTGGCTAAGGTGAGAAGCAGCAAGGATTTGATGTGCCCCATGATGAGTTTCTTGAAGCACTTAATGCTAAGCATAAGTGCATCGAGACGATAATTGTTGAAGCATAACACAGATGACTTCTTTGGCACAGCTACAATGGTGGTCGAATTGAAGCATAGTGGCTGTTTGTGAGGCCGAGAATGACGCTGCTAGAGCAGGCCGTATGAGCGGTTGAGAAGCACCAGGATCTTTGCTCGCTTTAGAAGCCTTGGGAGGCATGGTGAGTGCAATTCAACAACTCAAAAGTTTGCACCAATTGTTTATATCACTTTGTAAACGAACAGCGCGTGACAAAAGTGCATCCAGATAAATAAAATACCGCTCACCCCACGGAGCTCAAAAAAATCGTGTCTAGCACATGTCGAGAGGAAACCAGAAGTCCTATTAGATTTTAATGCTGCATTTGATACTGTTTATTATTAAATTTTACTTAATAGGCTAGAAAATAAAGAAAATGCTATAGGCTTGTTCACCAAACTGATCCTGCTTTAGAATTAAGTTACGACCGCCCACTCAATTAACATTTATGAGTGCAATAAATGTTGCACAAATAAACAAATGTAGTAGAAATACATAAATGAATAAAATGTAGAAATAAATATGTTGATAGAAGAAAATACATTTACAAACTTAAAAAGACATTCATTTAAAAACTTGTCTAAACTATCTTGTTGTTATATGTATTTATTCATTAATTGATTTACTCATACACAAATTTATTTATTTTTGGTCCTACATACCAACAGACGGGGGGCTTTCTCCGTGACGCCTGGTATACAAATAAAGTCCAGTGACCGCAGTGACCGCAGTGGCTGCGATAGCCAATAACGCCAGCCTGTATAAAAAAAGATATTTTTAGTACCAACATCTTAACTAACAAAGTATTCATGAGTTTCATATATATATATATATATATATATATATATATGAAGAGCTTTCCCCAATAAACACTGAATTTAAAAAGAGTTTGTCATACCATTTTCATACCATTCTGTTGTGTATTGAGTCTTTTTATTGCTACATTAATATCGCCGGATCGCTGTATTTGTGCTGCAAATTGTTTTCCTCCAAACCCCGATAAGCACCAGACATGTTTTTGGTAAAGCTTATCTCCTCCAAACTGGTGAGTTCGAGTTTGTTAGGATCGGGTGTTTTAGGAACGCTTAAAATGCCAAAACCAGGGCTGGACTGGTAATCTGGCGTACCGGGCATTTGCCCGGTGGGCCGACAGTTCTCAAAGGCCGATGCTGTTTTCGTCTTTTTTTCTAAGAGACCGGCCCAAAATTTAGAGGACGCGGCCCATTGGCTTATCTTTAATATAGACAGTGGACT
>JAOUQU010342692.1:0-12611 GCA_028566735.1 Ammoglanis amapaensis
CAACAAAAAAATAGATTTAATTTAAATTTTCGGCATTTAGCAGACACCTTTATCCAAAGTGACTTACAGTACACAGTCTAAAAATTGAGGGTTAGGGGCCTTGGTCAAAGGCCCAACAACCTAGCAGTGGTGTAGTTTGAACTAGCATCCTTTGGATCATGTAGTCCTCTACCCCAACCACTAGGGTCCATTTTTATATAGAAAAATAAAAAACAAATTCTTAATAAGTCAGTTCATCTGAACACTACAAAACAAATATTCAGTTTCAGTTACATTCACCATAGTTTCCATCAGCGGTAAACAGTCTAAATATCTGTGCACAACTCCTACATTTACAGTCGCTGGCATTTCTGTTTGGTATATGATGATTTTTTTTATCATATTCACAGTCCTCCACAGAGCCGCTGAGTCATTACCGCCTGGGTTGAAAATGGATTTCATCAGGTTTATTCAATGTTTTGTTGTTTAATGGAGGAGTGAATATGTGACTGTGCTCCTACATGTTCATAGTGCACTCAGAATTTCCAAAAAAAAAAGAAAAGAAAAAAAAGATATCATTTATTTGGCTGATATAGAACCGAGCAGCCATGCAGGGACCTGTTTTTGTCAAGACAAATAAAAGCAGGTTTTTTTTAGCAAATGCTTATTGGGAGGCAAGTAGTGAAGAACGTGTAGAGATGCCGTGTTTATGGGACAAGTTTGGCCCAAAGTGGTGCACCACAACCCATTAAAAAGCCTAACAGTAAAATTCGACGGGTGTGCTGGGGAGGGATGTGTGTGTGTGTGTGTGTCTGTGTGTGTGTGTGTGGGGGGGGGTTATCCTGCACACATAGATAGATAGATACTTTATTAATCCCGAAGGAAATTGAGGACATTTTCAAGGAAGATGATTTAGAATTTTTTATCTACTTTCTACCTAAACCTGACCCTCGGCAACATGTGTGCTGTAGTCGACTGAATCTTTTTATCTGCATAAGCGTTTCATTAGGATTTTACATTTTTCAGCATTAAACAGACGATCTTATCCAAAGCGACTTACAAAATTACTAGTAAAACAATACCAGTTCAAATCCAAAGTCTTAAAAAGATTGTGTAAAACTTGGGGTGATGTGGCAGTATTTTGGATGAGCTGCCAGGTTTTAGTGGTGGACAAGGAAGCCCCTGCAAGATTTATTTATACAGCTTTTAATGTCGTCATGTTTTACACTTTAGGTAACATTCATGTTAGGAGAAAGTCTTTCATCATACAAGTCACGTCAAACCCAGTTGGAAAATTGTCTATCTTCATTTTGCTCTACCAGCAGGATTTTGGACTGTTGGAGGATCCCGAAGCACCGGTACATGCAGTTCTCGGTCTACCTGAGAACTGAAGCGAGGACTTTTTGCTGTGAGGCGACAGTGCTAACTACTAGCTACTGTGACACCCTGCCAGAAGACAGTTGCGATCGTCCAGCCGTGAGATTACAAGTCTGAAAAAGAATCTGAGTGGCTCGAGTGGAGAGGAACGTCCGACAGGGTGAGAACATGCTAGACCATGCGAGAACTGGACCATCCTAACGAGAGATTTTAGCTCTCTTGGCCACTGTGCCGTGACAAAGCAGTAACTATGAACACTTGTTAAAAATGAATGGGCATATACATTATATAATAATAATAAATAGTGTGCACAGGATCCGATTGTTTAGTCTGACGACCACTTCGAAAGACTCAAATGTATTAAAAGGATGCTTATCTTAAATCTCTGAAAAGACTCCGTCCTCCTCAAAGGTAAATTAGATTTTAGTGGCACGTGGCCGATTTTGCTAAATGGTTTTACATAGTCTGAATAGTGCTGTCGCCTCCATGCGTCTCCTCCCCTGTCCCTAGTGAGAGATCCTAAACAGGTGGTAAAACGCTCTCTTTTAAACTGGAACGGTCACCAATCAGGCTCATTATCCAATAGCACACCTAAATCGCTGACCTGTAAAACAGACAGACGGAAGGACGAACGGACGGAGAGCTACTGCTCCTTGCAGGATGATGCTCATAAACAAGCCGTGAAGAACAATCTGATGTGTTTGCTACCTGGATAGTGTTTAAAACTGGGTCAAAACCATCCAGGCACCTGCTTCAGAAAGTTCTGTTCTGTGAGTATGAAGATGCACTGGGGGGAATCTCTCACCATGCCTACTCCTGGGGGAGAAAATTTGTGAGTGATTAAGGTTTGCGTTTCGACAGGTGTGAGAGCTTGTTTCACACCACCGAGCAGCAAATAACAAATGTGCAAGTATGTTTGTGCAGTTTCATTAGCATGAGCTTATTTATACATTCTTAGCAGAATGCTAGTGCAAGGTTCAACAAGCATGAACAAGTTTTGCTGCTATATTATTATTATTATTATTAATATATAGTGACCACAGCTTTAATAAAACTAATCTAGTTATTAATTCCACCACAATGCAATAGGACTCACAATTCTGGGTTCAGAAAACATGTTTTTCTTACCAAAGACAATTTTTGGTAAGATTTTTATCTCTTGCTTGGAAAAAGAAAAAAAGTAATAATGATTACAATTGATGATAATCAAAATTTTATTTAAACAATATACGCTCCTTTATCTTTGAAGTAGTGGCAAGCCATACCAAAAATGCTAGAATTATGTTTGTTTTTAATAATACCACTAATAATAGAACCCACTGTTGTTTAAAGTGAACATTGAGTCATTTAAAAATATCGATTCAAAAAAATAATCATACAATTGAATCAATTCATTCGGATTCTTTAAGAATCAGAACATCCCTAATAATAATAATAATAATAATACACAATTGCATTCACTTCATTTTTGTCTCACTATTTTCAAAACTGACAAAAGTGCATTGATCAGGGTGTGTCTCTTTGTACACAGAGTGTCCAAAAATGCATGCATCTTGATGCCTGTGTGTCAAAAAAGGTGCGTTGGTAGTCTTCATTCTCCTCAAGCAGAATGTTGTTGACACTGGTGCAAAAGTCCATGATGCAATTGGCCAAGTGATCACACTTTAAGTGTAATGAAAAATAAAAGCATTTTATTTATGCAGATGTGCAATACAACGAAACATCTTTCTTCACATAGAGCGCAGGGTCAGCTAACGTAAGACGTCCATGTAGCAGATACAGTTAAGGGTCTCGCTCAAGAGCCCAACAGTGACTGTGTAGCAGAGCCTGGATTTGAACCCGGAATCTTTGGGTTCATAGCCAAAAGTTCTACCCACTAGGCTACACCGTCCCTTATTTGTAATGGAGCAGATGCACGAAACAAACTAAAAAGTAAATCAACCCACATTGGTGTTTAATGTTATTAATTTGTAATTAAGTTTAACCTTATTGGCAAATTCAAGACAGTCAGTGACAGTTGAACTGTTTTCAGTACACAAAGAGAGAAGCTTAGTGCACTCAAATAATCCCACAATGCACTATAAAAAGGTATTGTACAACCAATGTACGCTAACTAGTCATGGATATACATGTTCTGCTTTGGGACTGGAAAGTTGTTGGTTCGATGACGAGAGTCAACAGATCTCGACTGAAGGGCCCTTGAGCGAGGCCGTGGCTAGGACTGGCTTCTGCCCCCGGGCACACATGTTCACTACACATGTTTATTGTGTGTAGATGCGCACAGATTGGGATAAACAAGTTAAGTGTGTAAAAGCATCGTGATGGGAAAAGGATTTTAAAATGCTAAAATTACGAATAGCCCGAGGCTTGGTTACATAATCGCCATAATCGCAGTCCAAAAGTTCAATGTCTTATTTGTATCCTCTCTACTGAAACAGTTCCTGAGGCAGACTGTTGATCACAACATGGCTTCTTCCTCAAACTTAATTAATGACTTGCTTTCAGGGAAGCAGTACTGAAGGAACACAAGAGGAAATAAAAGAGCACAAACGGAAGTTATAAAGTTAGAGGTTTATGAGATTTGTGGGGTTTTTTTTTTAATTCGTACAAACCCACGACACTAGTTAAAAGTCTGTCGACGCCGCTGTTAAACAATAAAAGTCCAGGACTGATGGTGCAAATCTCATGCTGAGGAATGGAACCACTGCTCCCCCGCGTGGCTACTACAGGTACTGCGCCTATGTCACGGTTGGACACCCACGGGCACACGCACGCACGCACGCACACGTTGTAGTTATTTCACATGTTACCCTCCATATTACCCCAATGTGCATTCTTAGTTACTTGAGTATTTTTGCTCTAGTCTCTAAACACTATTTCCTAATAATTAATTCAGGTTTTAATGATTTTAATGCTCCTTCTATATCAGGGCCTATTATTCCTATTTATATGTGTTTGTACTGAATTGTAAATGAACTAATCAGTGCCATTGAATACGTCGAAGTCGTGCACAAGTCGTGTCCAACATGAATCAATAAGTCAATCAGTATCCCCAATGCAATCCCCTTCAAACAGTCATGTTACCCTGGAAGTGATGGATAGCACACGGAACGGGACACGGCTGTTTTGTACGTTTCAAGTAAAATGCGCATTTGACAAAACATCATTATTCAAAAAGATGAGTCAATATGTGTATTAAAAAATATGAACATGAAATATATTCTTTTTTACCAATCCAACCAGCATGCCAAGCATGTGCTTCCGACACGCCACAGCTTGCCTAACCCTGCTTTAGTCCTAAAACATTACGACACGCCATTTAATAGGCATCTATTTGTTAAATAATTGTTTACATATATGCAGGTGGCAGTGGCGTTTCGAACCAGAGAATTCTGACTATCGGCGCTGCTGTGATAGCAGAAAATCCAGACGAGCCATCTGGGCACTCTAGTTCAATAAAAGAAATGTAAAAGAAGTACCCATGTATAGGTTCATAATTCATTACAAGACGAATCATTCCCCCATCCCAAATACTTACTTAAATAAATCGAACAGTTTCTTTATAGATGAAAAGCCTAATAAAACCTTCTTAGTATCCTCCTGCCATTCAGAATTCACATTGTGTAGGACTTTGAAAAGCCAAAATGTCAAACTGCAAAACACCAGGAGATTTGCAGTTAAAGCAACAAAGGTGTCCAGGTGGGTACAAAAAGAACCTGGCTAGAAACTTCTACATTCACGAAATGGCACCTCGGCTAAAAGTGCTGGTCACCCACTCATTTTAACAAATGACATTCGTAAGAACAACTGACCATTTACTGACCTAAATCTCACTTTTTTATGGACTGCTTTTATTTATTCCTGTTATCATTGAGAATGGTTAACTTGACAACTTATTGACAAACATATTAAGTGCTACAATACAGAATTCCATGAATAACTTACTGTGCAAAAAAGCCTCATGTTAAACAACGTTTCATCGAGAGTGGACCATCACACCGTAATGTGTATTGTGGTCCAGATCAATTAACATTCCAGGTCTTTTTTGCATGGTGTGTTGTGTGCTGTAGACCACCAGGATCGGACATGGTTTGAGGTTGTATAGAGGTCATTTACACTTCTGTGATAGCAACATTAATGCAAAAAGTACGATGAGATCGCAGAGCAACAGGTCACCTTTTTCAGTGATGTTTAACATTGTCAAATTTATTGACAAAGGTAGAGGACTGCCCGTCTGCAGTCCTAATCTGTTTACTAAAAAGAAAATGACAACAAAGACCATGTATTGTTGCACATCAAGGCGTGTTAAATTATTTATTGTCTCTTTTATTAATGTCTTGTGATGCTGGAATTAACGTTTATTAACATGATTAACAGATTAGCAGAAAAAATGAAGAAATCTTACACACTGTAATCAAATAAAACAATATATTTACATTTTCAGCATTTAACAGACGTTTTCATCCAAATAACATACATTTATAATGGAACTATTTTGAGTGATTGAGGGTGAATAATCTTAATCAGGGTCCCAAAAGTGGCAGCTTGTTGGGAGTGAGTCTCGAACTGACAACCTTCTGATTTCTATCCCAGTACTTAAGCACTACAATCAATCAGCCATATCCATATTAATAAAATAAATTATTAAGATAATTATATAATTATGAATTTTCCATGATCTCCCAAATACTGACTTGCTTCTGGGTTGTAAAAACACTTTATAGGCAAAGGTGTGCATACACATAATAAACAAAACAACCTGCTTATAAATAAAATAAAATGACCTTTTTGCTGTAACGAGTCGCCGTTTACACTTATTTATGATATGAGACATTTATTCTTTTTGTGCAGCCCAGTAATAAATCAGCAATTCTGGTCTTTTAGTTAAGGGCAACTGTTGTATACATTTTAGACCATACACTGTACTATGTATGCTTCACCTGTAAAAATCAACCATGAAGTAAAGGCCAGAACATAAAACCTGAATAAAATGCTGCTCTTAATGACCCCAGAGTTAACTATAGATACATAGTCATATTTTCCGTATGTGTATGTATATCCCAGTCTTTTATGGCTCTCAGATGAATGTGTCTTAAAAGACAAGATACTGATCGACCACTGGACAAAAGCTCTAGTTCTGAGAAAGCAGACAAACACAAAGCAAAAGCATCGATGCTTCTGATAGCAAGAACGAGGACGGCCTTAAAGAACGCCACACAATAGATCATAAGTTAGATGTCATAAAAAAGGCCAAGCCGCTGCCATGTGGATAGAAAGGCTGATGAATCAATACACACAAAGATAACTGAAGATGAAAGCGTAATGTAAGTGAATGTAAACTTTTATGTCAGTCGGGGGATTTTAATGATCTCTACAAGCGTTTTATTGCTGCAGCTCAATAATTGAAAGCAGCAGCAAGTTTTTCTAGTTTTCATTTCACTCCTCACCTCGTCTAATTCCAGAATTGTTCAAATCCCAGCTCATAGTTCCATCAACTTATGCAACTGTTCAAATTTTAAAGAGCTCACAGTTCTGTTGCCCAACAGCAAGAAGTCCCGGGTTTGATTCTTGGGCTTGTTGTGTGAGTTTTGGGGTTCTTCTTGATTAATTCTATGATAGAATTCAAATGAACAGAAGCAAGTTATGGAACTTCTTGACCTGGATCATACAACAGCAAAACTAAAATAATAAATCAGTATATTACATCTAAAGGAAAGTCAGATTAAAGCATCTTATTGATAGAACTGCTAATAAGATGGCAAAAGAAAACAGTGGGAACAAAACCGACATTCTAATGAATAAAAAAAAACGAGCCCTTCTCAATAACATTTATGTATCTGTACTAATAAGGCGGCATGTTTCGTTTTTTAGTAGTAAGTAGTAAGCAAACATCAGTCCATGATAAACATGTTTGTGTATTTTTGGCAACTTATTATTAATAATCAACAATATTAATATCTGATCAGGTCAAAATCTACAGCGAATATTTAATTTTTTACAGTTTTAAACAATAGTCCAGAACCTTAATCGCCACCCTGTTAGAGATGAGAAAGTTGTAGGTTCAAGCCGCACTACCACCAAGTTGGCACAATGATTTTTGAATGCAATGAGGGTTAAAATGTTTGAGTATACATTTTCTTGTATATTAAATGCAATGAAAGTGTAAAGTGGGGTGTGTAAAGAACAACTTGGACATATTTTGTAGAGCCCATGGACCTATTCTAAGGTGTTTAAAAGAGATCTAATAAATCCTTTTAAATTCCCTGTGTTTTTAAACTATATAAGTACACTAAACCATCTATTACCAGGAAAAATCATAGAGGAGTCCAAATTATCTTACAAACTATGGTTTGTCAAGAAAACAAACCGCAGAAATTCAACGTCAGAAGTTTAATGTTACCATGTCCTAAAATTAACATTAAGTGATTGAGTTATTTGTATGCTGAAGTGCAACATAAAAGCAGAGGGGATTAGACTTCATGACCAGCAGTTTTTGCAATGCAGAATTTGTATAATTCTATGTTGTGTATCATTCTAAAGCTTCTAATAGAAACCAGATTGTACTATTAACCATAGCGCTACACAATTTGAAAATATATAAAGTTAAAATACTTTAAGCTCATCTAAATACAACATAATACAAAGCTGGTGTACTCTTAATAAATATGTAAATATCGTGACATTGAATTTGGAGAAGAAGAAATCACCAAGTGTACCACCTGGCAACAATAGACTAGGAGTAAAGACCAATTACAACAGGTGATGAATGTGGTCACATACACATACATTCTCTCTGCCACCGCTTTATACACTAGCAACATTAAGTGATTACATGCCAGTCCAGTAAAGGCAAGAACAATTAGGACTTAACAACAAAGGGCTAATGAAGCTTCACCTAGCTGTGCTCCTTCATAACGGATGTGCGCTGCTGTTCGTATTACTGCAAACACTTTCTGCAGTTTCTATTTGCTGGGTAACAAAGATTGGCAGTCTGGTAATTTAAAAGGTTAGTCTGATACCCAGAGAGAGCTATTTACTTTAGATCAATCAAGCTTGAAGTTTAGGCACTTGGCATATCTCACCCACTACCTTTTAAAGTTAGCAGTAATGAATCAGTTTGAAGGAGTTTGGTTTAAATTCCACACACCAGTCCACATACTCTGGATTTATATATGTGTGCATGTGTAATTTTATAAAATTACAATCGAATGACTAAAATGTTATATGACAGACAAAACCAAGGAAATTGAACAACAATCTATATTCCCATTATGCATACACAATATCACATAAGTATTAGTGATTTATTACTTTTGCAACATATCCTTTTAACACCAGATGCCCATCCTGACACACCTTCCTTACTTATCTGGAATTGAGGGCAATATTACAACACACAGGTTTATGCATTCCAAGGGACGATATTATTAATTGATTTATTTAATACATTTATTTATTATTTATTACAATTATTTCAGGCTAGGCACCTATAGGGTAATACAACTTTATGTTGATGAGGTAGCAATGGTCTGGGGTCACCAAGTGCCATGACTAAGAAATGTGTGCTTTGCTCCAATTCACGTCACTTGCGTGTTTATAGACTGTAGGTGGAAACCAGAACACCCGGAGGAAAACCCCCCACATAAACACAAAGAGAAAACACAAACTCTGTCCATTAATGACCTGAAATGCTCAATCAGGGATTCGATCCCAGGACCGTCTTGCTGTGAGGTGAATGTGCTACATACTTATACCATGTGCTGCCCTCGAGGTAAAGTTTTTTTTTTTTGGAAAAGTATTTGTTATTTTGTTTGTTTGCCATAAAATGTTAAAATGCATTTTATGCACATTGTTGGAACATACACAGTTGCTACAGCATTTTAACTGAACTGCGTGAGGTGCTAGGACTTTTATTTTGAAATGGCTACAGCAAAACAGTACCGGGATTTTTTAATTACTTAACAGTTTTAACTGTGCGACGGTGAGTTTTTATTATTTATAAGAACTGAGAGAGTTTGTAATGTTTTAAATACTTTATTATGTGTGTCTATTAATTGTATTAAATGTTCAATTAACATAATGACTGACGTACAGACGGTACAGTGTTGTGTAAAAAATACTTCGGGCTTTACTCTAGTAAATAATAATAATAATAACTTTAGACTTTCCAATAGTTTTTTGCTCTATTGAATAAGTTTACTTTATTTGCAAGACCATTATTTTAATTTTTATGTATCTCAGGTGATCTTTGAACATGAATGCTTAAACCCTTATTTTAATATTTGACAATATTTAAACGTTCACAGATGGTTCGTTTGTGTGCGCGCGCGGTGTGTGTGTGTGCGCGCGCGCGCGCGTGTGCGCATGCACCCACATGACCAGCATGGTGGGCAGCCCTAGCCACAGCATCAAGGGTGCAGTTAGGGGTTCGGTGCCCTTCAAATAAAACAAATGGGCTCGTCAACAAGGTTGTCTGTTCAATTCCAAGATATGACCAGTCTCTTACACACACACACACACACACACACACACACACACAATGTCAGGGGTCACCGGGTGACACTGGGCTGTCACACATAGGTACCTGAGAAGAATTCATAATGGATCAAATGTTGTGACCCGTTACAGAATCCGAGTGCTTTGTTAAGATTTGGTGAATATTGCATGATTTCTGTCTACATGGTGATGTTGTGGTTATTGTACTAAAATACATATGCATGGTTGACAGAACCGGTTATAAATATTCCATTACTTCTGTAGAGCTGCAGCTATGGCGGTGGTGAATCTATCATTCTGCGCATGCGGCTTTATGGGTATCTACCAGCTGGGGGCAGTGAGGGCCGTTCTCACACATGGACAAAAGCTAGTGGAATCTTTAAAAGCTTGTGCCGGGGCATCGGCTGGAGCTCTGGCGGCTGCAGTCGTCATAACGGCTCCTGACAAGATTGAGGTGAGATTTATATGGTTTGCTTACATTTTATGACAGGGAAAAGTTCAATGACGATCAAGAGTCAATCAAACCCTTCACAATCAATCTCTCTCTCTCTCTCTCCGTTTATCGTCCGCTTATCGTCCGCTTTCCCAGTTCCTGGGGTCGGACGTTAATGTTTGGAGCAGAGTTTTCCATCCGGATGCCCTTCCTGACGACAACCACCAGTAAGTGGTGGGAACTTGTGAGACTACTGGACGATTTCACATTTCCGATCAACCTAGTGCGTGTTTTTGGACTGTGGGAGGAAACCGGAGTACCCGGAGGAAACCCACGCCGACACGGGGAAAACATGCAAACTGCGCACAGATAGTCCCCAGTCTGACCCGGGGATCGAACCCGGGACTTCTTGCTGTGAGGAGACAGTGCTATAACCATTCAGCCCCCGCAATATCGACTCATTAGACGTGAATTTTGTTTGTCTTAAAGTAAATACTGTATTTGTCTTATCTAAATCAAACTGCAAAACATTCAGAAGACACAATTTTATTTATTTATGCATTACCAATGTGCAAAAAACGGTTAAAAAATTGTATCGTGTTGGTAGTGTGTAGTGTGTCTTAATATCCCAAGTACCTAATGATTCATTTAACAGTAGCTTCTCTCCTTGACCAGCAATGTACGGAATTCATCATCAAGCTTGCTAGCAACGTCAGGAAACAGAAGCTCGGTGCCATGACACCTGGATATGACTTCATGTGTGAGCTAAGGTAAAGTTCTCCTAAGTCACTCCAAACATCTGCAAGTCCTCCTGGAGGACACTTTTCTGCACATGCTCAAACCATCACAATCTGGCCAGCATGCCTGAAAAATCGACATGTAGAAATTATTTTGTATTGATCCCCTGACCCAAACATTTACAACACTGCCAACAAATTTTGCCCTTTGTGTTTTGCGTTCCGATTGGCTGTAGTAACACTAAACTCACAAGCGCAGTGCACAACTGTCCAACAGTCCAAAACATGGAGTAGAAATATTTTGAGAAACCGAATGATCATATATGTGGTTAGCTACTTAGGATGTATAAACCACTATAGCGAACTGTCCCAGGTCTGGACACATAGGCAGGTTTGTATCAGGAATTCATGACACCTGGCCTAAAATAATACAAAATCAATTATGCTGATTGTGAGCTGCTATAGTGACCCATAATGGGAGAAACTGAAAGCAATAATAAGTATAAACACTTCCCAAAAGAACATTAATAAATGCTTATGTTCAAAACTGAAATGTTTGCACCTACCTGAGCTGATTAAGAAGTTTGTATTCCTGACCGCTAACATTTTACAAAACAGCCTCAATTTATTTGTGCAACGATTAACAGGTTTTTTCCACTGTTGGAAACGAACGGCTCGTAAAAGCTGATAAATACGCCCGGACATTAACTTAATCATCCCTGTGAAAGTTGCACCCAAGCTTCTGCACCATCTCCACCCTCCTACTCACTCAGCTCTCTGTGCTGTGATTTTCCAGCTCAGTTGGGATGGGGGAGGGGGGAATTAAGAATAGCAGCTGGATGATGTTTTAGCGTGGGAGAACGTCCTTGGATGTGGGGCATTGTGTTTTGCAGTTAAGAGATAATTGGGTGTAGTAGAGGGAACAGGACCGTACTGACCTTGAGGTAACACGATGCACGATTCTGCATCTACCAAATGTGAACAGTGATCGCGTTTCAGACGCGATTCAAACGACAACGATGCCCGTGATGCCCGAGCTTACGATTAGCAAACGTATTTGGAGGATTCTATTACAAATAGGTGCATAAAAACACGAATGTAGCCAGTTACAGCCGCATATAATCATTAGCAGTCGTTAGCGTAGGTCATCAACGTGCTGTTAATAAATTGAGGTGGAAAGTAATGAGTTACATTTACTCAACTGTTGTTGACCTGCAGGGACGGAATAGATGAGATCCTGCCTGCGAACGCTCACCTGTTAGCCACCGAGCGCCTCCATGTTTCCATTACCAATCTAAAAACTGGCAGGAACAGCATGGCGTCCAACTTCAGTTCCAGAGAGGACGTGATTAAGGTACCCCCCCACCCCCCTATCCAATCTCAGGTTCATCAGCCTTGATTATGAATCACATCTTAAGTATTGGAAGATTCAAAAATCCTTTTTATTCATATATTTAATTTGTGACATTTGAAGGCCAGTGCCATAAAAATGCACGGGGCTGTGTCTCAAATCACTAGGGCTGTCCGCAAATAATCGATTATTCGTTGGTCGACCGAAAAAATTACTAGTCGGCCAAATTCCATTGGTC
>JAOUQU010342803.1:0-12610 GCA_028566735.1 Ammoglanis amapaensis
ACACACACACACACACACACACACACACACACACACACACACACACACACACACACACGCACACACACGCACACACAGGCTACTCAGTACTACTATTCATCTTCGTAGGCGCCAATAGCACTGTTTCCATGTACAACTGATGTCGGCCAAATAATACTTAGTGCTTTGTTATACTGTATAAACCCTGCAAAGTAAATAAAAAAAACAAAAAAATACTGGCCACATATTAGATGACATTTATACTGTGAGGTGCAATTGGATGAATCTAGGAAATCAAACCTAACATCTGTTGGAATTTTACACAAATTTCATTGCCATTGATGCAATATTGTTCTCTGCACTCCCGTTCACACCTGGTTGTTTCAGGTCATGCATCTGACTTTAACCATGTTTGTGTCCTTAAATTCTAGTAAGAGGAGCATTTATGACAAACATGACTACTAGCAACAACAACAATAAAACCAATATGCATCCATATGGAGCTACCGATTTCCAACCAAGATGTATTTTTTACACGGGCTGGAGGAATTAACAAAAGTTTATCTTTAGCACATTTGCAGCATTTAAGTCAATTTAAATGTGGTGCATGAACTGCTGTTTTTAAGTCTAGCTTAAGAAGCAAAACGATTTATTAACATGTATGTGAAAGTTTATATGTATGATACGAACCCAGCAAACATTAGAATGGCCCAGAATTGTTTTCTAAAACCATTATTGTTACAGGCCATGTCGTGTTTATCAGTCTTAACAGATCATTAGCAAATATCAAGCTGCAATTATGCATACTTGTGGAGTAAAAGAGAAATCCCATTAATTCCCATTAGACTGCAGGGCGAACACAGTGATGGATTATAAAAGATGCATGACACGTTAGTGTGTGAACGGGGGGTGCGGTTGTTGCCTACAAGAGTCCTTAATCCTGTACTTTCAACAATAAGCTTGAATGGAAACCAGGTCGAAAAAAGAAAGCTGATAGGTAATACTTCTCCAGTTTGAAAGTCCATATCTTCAAAAATCATAACAAGTAACTCACACAAACTCGCACATCAGCACCAAGTATTCACTTCTCTCAACACACTTTAGAAAATCTGTATAAAATCTGTGTTTTTACAGCCAGTGACCAGCACTGGTAAAGAGTCCAGAGGCTTGTGACCCCATTTCTATCAGTCTCAGTGTAAGAGCAAGAAGATCAGGGAAACGAGCGTGATTAAGAATGGAACTGGCGTGACATGTCCAGCGGCGCTTCCTACGCTCCTCTGAACAACGGGAATCATTGCAACAGGATCGTCTAAAGGAAACAAGAGTAAGAAACGCATGAGTATGTGTGTGTCAGCACAGTCACCGATCAGAAGTTTCCGTGGATGGTGCCATTTACCTGCAGGGAGTCGGTTGGATGGATTGTGCACTCCTCCTGTGCCCATCCGGGCATGCTTTCCTACTTCAATCTCCTCATCTTTCGCCGCCTTTCTGTGGCTTTTGGAGCCTAGGAACATCAATCGGTGTCATTATCGAATGGACATAAATGGCTTAATTAGACGGAACGGTTAAAACAGCCTGTCGAGTGCTGTTAAGCATGTGTTGAGTAAATTAGCCTGTGGTTACTGTTGGGAATGCTAATGATATATAGCGCTGCTTACCATGAGGTCCGGCGACTTCGACTTTTAGCCGCAGGCAGTCACGTGCTGTCCCGTGCTGGTGCAGAGGCCTGGCTGTGGAGACAGAAAAAAGAGAATTTAAATAAAACATATAAAAAGGCTTGTTTAGTGGTTTCGGGAAAGCTCTTTCCTGTTCCAGCATGATTGTGCCCCTAAGCATAAAGCAACTTCTGTAACAGCATGATGTGCTTGGTTCAAAATAGAGCCCAGACAAATGCCATGGTGGGACCAACACACTTTGGGGTACAACTATGGGTAATAACTAACATATAGTAAAATCACACATTGGCTCGAATAGATCATTCATGTAGTAGACACATGATTTAAAGCTTACAGATATAGTAGTAGCTCTCCCCCTGGCGAAACTCCTTGCCCAGTGTGAAGGGTGTGAAGCGCTGGAACTTCTCAGAGAACTTCTCCGGTGCGTGGGCGGCGAAGGGCCGAGAGCACTCCCAGCGCAGCTGGTCGAAGGAGTGTGGCTTGCACGTCTCGTAGTCCTCCGCGTCCACCATGTAGAGCACGTAGCGCTCGGCCTGTTGCGAGGGGATCACACCATGCTTGTAGTGGGGGCAGATGATGTCTAGGTAGTCGTTGATCTGCACCTGTACCGTGTAGTCGTCCCACAGGAAGCTGGATAGGATAAACAAAAGCACGACCTGGTTAGAGACGGAACGGGAATAATACACGCTGTGGGTGTGACGGTGAGTATTCGGGTTTGAGGACGGGTGGAATTAAACGTGAAACGGAGACTGGAAAAATAACACGCCCAGGTGACGTGAGGAATGAATGAAAGAGAGAACGGGGGTGTGTGATGGACAGCTAATCACTAAGCGGGATGTTGTCTTCTCTTCACCTAGTCCTGCTGGTTTTGTGAAGTGTTTTTATGATCCCGCCGTCTCCGGCACCGTCTCCTGTCAGTGTCTGTGGGCATGTTTACTTCGCTGTTGCGTGCATTATGTAAAGAATTTGGCTTGCATGATGCCAAGTAAGACAAGAGTCTGACCTGACCGACTGGCTGTTTTTTTTCTGCCTTACGCTATCCCTTTTTATCTTTTCTGCTATCTGTCTATGTCTCTTGCTTACTATAAATTGACAGTGTTTTGAACAGCCAGCATGCTGCTCCCGGTCATGACCTGTGTCCTGTCGGCTTTCCTTCGATTTATCAGACAGCTTGGGAGACGCCCAGGCTCCAGCTCTTTGCCGCATTCCGCCCCCTTGTTGTGTTTATGGCTCTCTGTCTGGGGCGGTCGGTCTTGGACACTCCTGACATTATGTGTCCTCACAGGACTTTGCCAGACGGTCTAGTTAGCACTGGCACCAGATTAATACTGCATTTGCCCGGTTCCAGATTTTCATATTTTGGTAAAAGCTGTAAGTTTCATACTTTGTGGTATATATATATATATATATAACTGTAGTGACCATGCAAGTGAGAGACCAAAATCTGATTTGCCACTGTCGGCCAGGTCGTGTTTCTATGCTGCAAAAACCTCACAGTCGTATTTTACACACCTCTATTACTATGTCAATTCAAGTTTTACTGGCCCACAAGTGTGTAAGCAGTAATCAAACAGAGGCCCGTCCCGTTGTACATGCTCTGGCGACAACCCCCCCAGACAGACGTGCTGGCTCCTAGTACCCTGGCCAAGCCCCTTGCGTTCACCTCCCTCCCACGCTACTGTTTTTCCCTCGTTAGAATTAGCAGAACTGTCAAAACAGCTCTGAGTCTATTCAGAACTGAGTAAACACACACACATGAACATCGGCTCTTGTTGGCGCAGGCTGCTGCCGGGATTACGGTTTATCCTGTGAAGCTTGTAATCAGTGCTGTGTTCAAACGTCGGCATTGTTTATGCTGCTAAAGCCACTGGATTTTTACGGTCTGGGAAAACAGTGTGTGTTATCGAGTTTTGAGATCTAGCGCATCAGTGTTGGAGCACAATCAGGGACGGCTAATTGTCGTGGTGGCTTCGATTTGCCCAAGGGTCATGATGACAAAGGCGACAAGCAACACATACTTAACACTATACACCATCGCCTAGTTAAACCTGGAACTTTACCCCACTAAAATCCACATTTATCAACATTGTCAACACAGTTTATCCTGGATTATATCAGGATTTGAAAAGTGGGTGGTTAACAAGAAAACCTCAGTTTTGCTTTTCAAAAGTGCTTTGTTTCTACAATGTCAACCCTGTACAAATATTGAAGAGATTGGAACTGAAGGGTCATTAGTATTATATAGCCAACTGTTTTCACAAAGTCAATCCACACACATCAATGTTGACACTAAATGCGAGAACCAAACAAGCACAAACAAAAAAGAAAACTATACAGCACACAAACAATTTAAAGGTTCAGACCCTTAGTGTGGTAATCATTCGTTTTTGTAAATTTCTACAGTGGCTAAGACAATAACACCATCGCCTCACAACTAGAAGGTTTGATGCCTGAAGTTGTGCCTATGTGGGTTTCCTCAGGGTGCTACAGTTTTCACTCAAAGGGAATGGCAGCTTATCTGGAAACACTGAAATATCCTACACTAATAAATTAGTGCAGTTTAGTGAAAGTCACAAGCCAAGGTAAATAGGGGAGATCATGTTCGGGAAAACTATGCCAATCACAGTCTTCAATGGTGGAGTTTAACAAGACAATCAGATTTTAATGCCAAGTTTTATACACTTTGGTTACATTCGGCCAAATTTGTATCTTTAATTTGGTTCCATGTTATGTGGAAACCATGCAGACTTCTCACATAAAGAACCAGGACCATTCCACATAAGAATCAAACCCAGAGCCCCTTTTCCTTAACCACTGTAGTCCACTGTAGTGGTTAGGGTATGGAGCTAGTAATCTAAAGGATACCAGTACTACTTTGGCGACCACCAAACTTTACTACTGCTAGGTTGCTGCTGTTGGACAATTGAGCAAAGCCATTAACCCTCATTGCTCAGACTGTATAATGTAATTATACTGTAATCACTTTGGTTAAAGGTATCTATTAAATGTTGAAGATTCAAATGTAGGTAGGTAGGTAGGTGGGTGGGTAAATGGATGGATGAATGTTGTTTTGTGTTTTGCTCTGACTACTTTTATAAATGCACCGAAACAAAACATCCCTTAAACTAAAATTGGATTCTGTAACTAGTACCCTGAACTTCTGCCTCCATCTCCCACTGCTGTTCTTTGAAGTACACTTGATTAGGAACTCTTCAAGGCCTGCTTCTAAAAAACAGATGAGCACCCAGCTACAACGTTTTGGTTCGATAGAGCTCCTGATGCAACCGATAAACACAATCCTAAATAAAGTGCAGGCCAGCGTTTTCTTCATCCCCATCTAGATCCACCGCCTAGCAATCACAGGTTTGCATTTTGGTGTTTTTTTCCTCCTGGTGATCAGTCACTTCAAAAGCTTCTTCCCACTTTCCCGGGCGAAAGCTGGCACACAGAGGTGCCGGCTAAGAGTAACAGAGGGATGCTGGTGTGAAAAGATTGTAAATTTCCAACCGCTTTGCTCTTATTTGCTTGCCTGTGTTGTTTCTGAGAGCTTCGGCAGCTGGGTGGCTTTGGGCAAATTGGTGTTAGGTGGAAAGCACGTTCGGTCTGGGGTCTAAATAGGGCTCATGGTGCTATGAATACAGAGCATTTATACTCTGCTTTACAACTATATACAATAACCGGTATAACTTCATGTTTTCAGGGACCCAATACAATGTCTGACCCTGCACTCAATCATCCTCAAATAAGGTGGGTTATGTGAAGAAAATCTACACGGCACGCCTGTATACAGTCACAAAAAAGCCATTTTTATTTTATTTTACTGAATAAAACAACACAGATCCTTCCCAAACACACCAACAAGTTGAAAAATGATAGAAAAGATCTTTTTAAAGTAGATGCTACTATGGTGTTGATATTATGACACTAGACTAGACTGCAACTAATATGCAGATTCCTGTTCCTGTAGACTGATCTGCAAACTAGTAAAAGATTAAGTGTCATGTCTACAAGATGCAGCTTCAGCGTTGGCCAGGGCCGTCTTTCCTTCACCCTCTGGAATGTCTCAAGCTGTCAGGCAGGTCAGCAGAGTTGGAGTGCAGGGTCAGACATCTTATGCCGACGGAGTCAGCGAGTGTGTGCGCACACACACACACACACACACACACACACACACACACACACACACACGTTCAGACAGCCAGGACCAAACACATGCCTTCCACAACAACTGCACTATATGTAGTTCAGCAGTTTATGCCGAGAAAAAAACACACACACACATACACACACCCGCACACGCATGCAACACCTGTGGGCTTGGTGTCTGGAAGACGTTAAAGAGGGGCGGCATGCCGTGACAAGCGTTCTGATTCTATTTTAGAGCTTTGTTTTTAAACTACTGGGTAATAAAACCAGTCCATCCACACACACACACGCACGCACAAAAAGTGACGCATACTCACTTTTTCTATGAATAACCAGTCTAATTATGGCACTGTTTCAAATGAAATAGCAATCTCAGCATTTCTAAGGAATTTGTGGATTACAGTGCAGGTAAATCCTTTTTTTTTTACTCATGATGGTAATTAGAGTAGCCACATCAGACTGGGTCGGTATGCTAAACGGCTAATCCAATTTTCCAAAGTAGAATTAACACGCTGCAGATTGTCCAAATTGCATTATTTCTACTCACCAGCCTAAGCAGTGTGTCGGTGTGTGTGTTGGACAGTGAGATCTTAATCAACTCAACGCTGCCCGGGTTATATACGGTCGCCTCTTTAAAAACCCATCTGAGACAGCTTGCTCTTTTTCACGGCCCCCTAATTTCATCCCATATATCACTGTCCCCGTCTGTTCTCTATTCGTTGTCAGTGTCTTATTCCTTCATCCCATGCCCATCCCCCTATCTGGGCGCCTTTCGTTTTAGGATCACATTATAAACCGGGCCTCTTCATTGAGGCTAATTTTTAAATGCAGCCCCCTTTTCTCTGGTGTGACCCCTCACCCATAACCCATCCCCCTCTTCCCACTCGTTCTCTGTCCTTTTGCTTTTAATGTGCTTCTCCCAGCCTCTTTCACTTTTAAATGGATGCTAATTGCTTGTGGGTAGAACATCCTGTGGATTTGAAAGCTTTTTTTATTCCAGGCATAACATCTTTTTTTAAAGGCTAGACTGGTATTAAATATGATCTTAAATTTACTTCGATCCAGGTCAACACAAACAATTCAATCGTGTTGTCAATACACCACCTAATATGTGAGACTAATCCGTCAGACAGGTCGACGAGATCCTAATTAAATAACCTGGCCATCTGTAAATAAGCTCTGCCAGATCATGCATGCTACCACACTAGCAGCGTGCACACTGTGAGAACAATACCTCTGTGGTACTACAAAGTAGCGACAGGAAAAACACTGATTCTTTGGTGTGGTGAGAATCCAAACACTAATCAGCGTGGGAGATGGAGAACGGAGATGGTGTGGAAAAACACTACGCCACAGAAGAAAAAGAAGTTTGTAGCGACTGTGAGAACTGCGAGATGAAGACAAACCGAGAGCGAAGGAGGAAGTCTGCCGCAAAGATAAGGATGGCTGAGGTGGGGGCCAGGGCCAACGATGAGAGGAGCATAATAATAGGGAGAAGAGCTTTGCATTCATTCACTCAGTGTGAACCTACATAAAGACTATAAAGACTTTGAAGAAAGAAAATAGACTCTAGCATTAACATATATTCATTTCAATGGGTTTGTTTACCTGCACATAGCCAATGGAATGGGTGCAATATAGTCATTGACATCACAATATAGCATAAACTCTAATAACAATGTTTTTGCATTGGCTTGACATGCTGGGCTGCCTATGCATAACCTACAATGAAAACTCTTATATCAAATGGTCTGGGGTTTGTCATATTACAATTTGTGAACGAGATAATACCAAATCTGATGTATTCGTGCTCACTGTTTATCGAAATGCTAACAAGTGTTTTGTAAATTATATCCTTTAATCCTGTAGATTATGTCTTACAATTATTCAGAGCAGTGTGTGGAAGGATTAGATGATACCAAATTGCTGCACCTATTCACAATGTGAGTAAAAAAAAACTTTCCCCATAACTACACATTTTTAAATCCCATCATGGATGCACTTCCGAGGTCTTCATATTTTACTCGATACACGGGCCATACCTGGAAATCCCCAACAGTCAGTGGTCATTGGACATTTTAACTCTAATTGACCCCCAACAACATAACCCATCACCAGATACACAGTCAGCTACAATGACAACATTGTAAGTTAGCGATGAATCTTTTTTGCACATGATACTCAGTATGTAATGCTGGCAGGTTAGCCCAGATTACACACCCGTTCTTATAATTTGATTACAGATTACACCCCATGTGTACATGTTCCTGTTGCTTTATGGTCAAAAAGAATTGGAAGACAGATGTAGAGATTCCAAATAAAGAGTGCTGAGTAGGCCTGACTGAGAGTCTGCTACTTCAAAGCCACTTGTGCTTAGGCTCCCACCTGCCACTTACACTTCTCAATAGCAAAGCACTAGAGGCCTACATGCTAGAAAAATATAGGCAATAAACCAGTACAAGTGTCACTCAAAGTACAATAGACAACACTATAGGCTCTTGGTGCAGAGATGCAAAAATTAAAAACTGTGACTCACTCGACAAATTTCAATCGAGATTATGTTTCATGACTTACTAAAACACTAAACAACCTTTGTTTTGGTTTAGATGGATACAACCATTAAAAGATAGTGGTAAAAGTCATATCGTAGCTGGTGGGCTGAAAGTGAGAGTCTAGTCAGAGACTGGAACAGACAGGTACAGGGAAATAGGAGGGGCGTGCTAGACTGGGGAAATAACCAGAGCACTGGACAGCTGACAGTCAAGTATAGAAGTGCATCTGCTGCCAAGCCTCTCGGCGTACTAAATATACCCAAAACACAGATTCCATGTGTGTGACCCATATGTGACCGGTATACTAGAGGGTACTAAATAAACTCAATTCCTCTATGGGTGAAATGCGCAGAAGATCACATATACAAATGATAATGCTCGTCTAATGGCTTTATACCCAGCTGTTCCTAACTTCATTATGTTTACCCCCTTCGGCACTCCAAACAATCCAAGGTGCAAGCTGAGGCACGCTGTCACTACAGACTGTCACAAACAAGTACGTTTCGCCCAGACAGAGTGTAAAGAAATCAGACCTGACTGGCCCGTTATCCAGGCCGCACGCACATGCCCAACCAGTAGGGCGACTTTCTAAAGGAGCACGCAGGGGATTAAATCATTACCGTCCACACGCCATCACGCTCGCTCATAAACACTGGTTTCACAACCCAACGTAAACACGTACCGCTCCTTAATGTACACTTGCTGAGTAGGTGAGGCTATATTTGTTTCGTTGAGACTGAACCACAGGATTGAGCCATGGTTAAAAAAAATCAATCATCATTAGTCTCGAAGTCAAAATATCATTTCAACAAGCATCACTGATGAATATCTAAAGTAAGTGAAGAAAAATATTTCCCAAGTAATTCTGTATTGTTGGGATGATGATGTGTAATTTACCGTATTATGTAATTGGACTGAGTGGATTCAACTCAGGCTGGCTGTATTTCAAAACACATGTCAATACACATTAGGTGTATACTAATCATCCAATAGGGACTAATCTACTCAGCCATTGATTAATTAAGTGTTATCATAAGACACATCGATGACTACGATTGTTAAACTACAACTGGATTAAAAACATTTCCATTGAAAAGTGGAAGAAAACAAGCCAAAAAGAATCACAAGATCCTCAATCACAACTCAGATAAAAAGAAATACTTTGTATTGTCATGATATGATTCAAATGAGATAGTTGAAATTTCCAACAAAGATTTATAAATAGGAATATTGCTATTACAGATGGGATTACACTCCCAAGAGTGTGCCGTACAAGCAGGATAAAAGCTTTCATATTTATCCACACCACAATAAATGAAAATAAACATTTTAAATGATTTAACTCTCATATAACTTCTTATTAAAGTTACAGCTAATCCACATTTCTACAAAAATCTGGTCAATAAAGGGATTAAAATAACAAACACAGAAATGACAGATTTGCTGCACTACAATCCTTATCTCCATCAGCCCATTGTGTAATGATCATGATTTCAGGATGTTTTTATGATTTGATTTATATTTGTTTTCCAAAAAAACTTCCTCCCTAACAGAAAAAAATCAGTTTCAGCTCATTTGCTCAGAACCATCACAGCATCGTCTCTTTCCAGCTGTTTTTCTGCATCACTCCACTTGCTTACTTTATTGTGAGTCAGACCGTACTGGGCAGGAACAGGTAGTGAGCAGTTACGCAATCCCATTAATCGTGACGCACCAGATAGCACAGGAACATGTGATTGACTAATCGACTTCGCTGAGTGTTCTGAAACAGCGTCATCATCTACTCCACCAGTATAAACCAGCTTGTAAACAAGCCGCTATTTTCCATGGACTGATTTTAAGTGCATTCATAATAACACTATTACGAAACCTATTCATTTTCAATCCATTAGAAATGATCCAGTCTTGTACTGATCCTACAATGAACCAGTTTGTCATTTCAGCCCATTTTCGGGCCCACTTAAAGGTCTAATACTACACTAAAAACAAATCGTCAATTGAATGTCTGCAGATGAGCCCCGTGGGGCTATAAAATCCTAATCTCAAAATATACAAGTGTTTTCCACCAAGGACCTAAAGCTGTTCAGAATCACACATGTAGATTTACTTCACTTACTTGTAGCACATATTTACATTATTTCAGGGATATAACTGATCCAGAAACACATTAGGAATTGTCAATACAATTATCATGTCCAATCTCGTCAAAAAAGAATGTTAAACATTAAATTAGCAGTGATAAAGAAGTGATTTATATAATAATTGTATTCTTTATAGTATGTGTATTACTAAACCAGATTTCACACTCTCTTATTATTACTACACAACAACTATTGTCATTTATTCAATTTTAAGTACTATTCATAAATACAGATTTCTGAAGCAAATATATCATATGGTCATAAGTGTCAGGTTGCCTTTTTAATAATAACTAGGCAAATGTTTTTGTACAACACACGGTCGAATCAATACTAATAGACACAGAACAACTTTGATAGAAGAATGAGCATCTGCTGCAGTAAAACAGATGTGCCTTTTTATGTGGCTAATACTCAAAAGTTCATTTGAATCTTTAATTCCTTTTAATAAGCTGAATAAAATCAATCACATCACCAGTCTGTTTACCACCCAAATCCATCTGGGAAGGTTGCCCAAGTTATGCAAATCTATAAAATCTAAATCAATACCCCAGATCACACAGCAAAGACTCAGTGTTTAATTATGACCTGAAGCATTTACAAATCCAGATGTACACAGATGAACTTTAAAGGTTAATACAGCTTTGGGGACTCTGATGAGCTGGTAAAGAGGACCAAGCTTATTCTGGGATGTATGCTTGCATCGCCCCTAGTAACAGAATGTAACATAAGACTTCCTATTAAAATTAGTCTAGATGTCTAGTTTGCACAGGCTTGTCTATTTATTTCTCTGTGCATGTGTGCACTGCAGTAAGTGTCAAAGTAATTTGATCTGATTTGTCCAGATGTTTGTGGTCAGCCAGATTGCGGACAATTACAATTACAGACCAGTTGAGTGTAGTGTTTCTCGGTTTTGTTACATGAACGCATCTGTCCAATTAAACTTCATCGTTTCCGTCTTTAATACACACTCCAATCTAATTTACAGGTAAGTATAATAACACTAATATAGGCTACTAGACTACAGAATATGTCTATACATCATTACGATTGGGAAAGTGTAGTTCATCAGGAGATAGCACAATAACAAACCACTTAGTGTAATAAATAAACAGTTCTTATGAACATTTTAACTAGAAATTGAAAGAAAAAATCATTTAAATTGCATTGTGTGCACTTTAATGAGCATTGTTTATACGTACGTGTGATTGCCAATAAGTATAACAAATGATAACAAACGAATATATAACTTATAAATCCAAGGACGAACTGCGTAAAGAAAATACACATACAAAACAAACAAAATGTTTGCAGCAGATATGACAAAACAAACCTGATAATAATTAAACACTCACTTTGGATTTGTACTGTTCCAGTAGACGCTGTGACGCTCAGCCCCGACGCACCAGACGCTCACGAGCACACACAATAACCAAAGCAAATCCATCCTTTTATGTCTTTTTTATCTTTTCAATACGAAAGAGCAAATAAAATACGAAACTCTGCAAAGCGAAAACACGCTCCGCTGGCTTGTGTGATGAAATCTAGTGTCGATTCTATTCCTCACTGTTACTAGAGAGAATAAACAAGGATCCCCGCGTGTAGTCGGTTTTTATATTCAACCACGCCCCCAGATAAGTTTTAACCAATAGTAAACCAGAACAAAGTGAGCAGGCTTTGGTAACGCCCACGAATAGTGTTTTTTCTCTTCCCCCGGGCGCGAGCGTGTCAATAAATCACAACGGCGTTGTTGCTAACGGGTTTAGCTTATTTGTTTCACACATAAAAGCAAAAAACTTAAATTAATCACGAGTTACACGTTAAACGTGTAAAATGAGTTATTTTAATAAGTAACTCGTGTTTTGACACGCTTTATTGTTTCTTTTTGTGTACATTCTAAGCAATTTCGTCTGGAAAGAAATCAACAAATCGGTCTCACATATACACGATATAACAAGATATAACACACAATAATGCAAAAACATAAATGCTTTGTTTGTTTCCATCGAGATGTTTCATAAATTTAGAAGATTATTAATTAATAATCATCCCTCTTCAGTCTCAGTCTCTCTCTCTCTCTCTCTCTCTCTCTCTCTCTCTCTCTCTCTCTCTCTCACGC
>JAOUQU010342910.1:0-12608 GCA_028566735.1 Ammoglanis amapaensis
TGTGTGTGTGTGTGTGTGTGTGTGTGTGTGTGTGTGTGTGTGTGTGTGTGCGTGTGCGTGTGCGTGTGTGTGTGTGTATTCAGGGGTGTTGAGATTTCACAGTGATGAGGAAAGGTATGACTGCTTTTGTGTCCACATTTCAGTGTACTGATGAGACCGATAACCCACCACAGAGAGCCGGGGGAGGGTGACATATTAGTATTCCTGTGCAGCTGTCTGACTCTTGATCAACCCTGTTTTCCATACCTCAGCACCCCCTCTACAGGTAGTGTACATCCCTCAGAATGAAAATGCTGATAGCTATATCAGCATCTTAGCTCATGTATCTATGATGCATTTATGGATATAATGCTGACAATGGAAATGATAATAGCTGTCACGGATCGGCCTGACAACCATTCAACCTACACACAGCAGAATAGATGTTGAATAAATTCCATCTAGCTTGTTTATCTACAGAACAGGGCCAGGGAATGAAACACCATGAGTGTGTATAAATTACAATACATAAGATTACACAGTGATCTGCAAGAAATTGAAAGATGGAAAAGATAAATTCAGATACATTAGATTAACTGCAGTAAGTAATAAGTACACAAATTACTTGGGACCCTATTAAATAATGTTGACAAGAGAAACAAAAAGTCCTTAGTTGGACAGTGAAAATAAATATTCGTTAATACAAATACAAACAGGCTGGTTCATGCCCCACTACTAAGACTTCAGATGTAACCTCACACCAGCACGATTTGAAAATGAATCCAATTTGCCAAACAAAGGTAGAACGATATGGTGACTTAAAAGACACAAATACATTATTAGAAAGTAAGCATTATACTCAACATATCCAATTGGCAGAGGGAATTTTGAATGTTGAACCAGTCAATCATAAATTAAACACACACATTATGGAAAAATTAGGGATATTTGGCTTTCGGAGTATTATGAAACTATTTCCTTATTACAATTTATTGAAACTGAAACTAATAACAGTGATGGTATAATCCTCAGGAAAACAATGCAACCCTAGACAATCTGAACTGTAGACCAAATGCCAAGTGAGGCAACAGTGTTACCCAATAATCCAGCCAGCACAAAAACTCAAACCGGTAATGATTCAGAATCAAATAAATATACACCTAATAAACCAAATACATCTAGCTAATAAATACACTAGACATTAAAACAACAAGGTTATAGTAAACTACATTGGGTAGGATGCAAGCAATACAAAAACCATATCTGTGAAGTTTATGTAAGATGTTGAAATAACCTGACAAGGGATCATATAAAAAAAAAACAACCACCCAGTTGGTACAAATGTAAAACACTACAATATTGTTTTGAATAAATGGCATTGGAAGTCAGGTGAGAGTCTTGTCAGTTAGCAGTGACTGTGAAAAAACAAAAAAGAGAAGCATAAAGCAAGAATGGTATTTAAAAAACTATATTAAGGGGAACAAATTAGGGAAATGGCCTAAGCAATAGCACAACATACTGTAAAACAGGTTTGACATTTGAACATTTGAGCCACTCCAAGATGTAGTACACAATTACCATATTTAACTATGTTTTACTTTTTGTGTTAACACAAACCCAGAACAAATCAGAATCTGTCCTTGCATTTTATCACACCTATGAACAAGAAATTACAATTGTAGTCATCGGATACAATCCCGCTTTTATTTCAGCAAGAACAGTCTTACCTATGGTGGAAGACAAAATTACATTTTACGGGAAAAGTTAAAGGTTCATAGGTTCTGTTCACTACTCACACAAGAGTGATTGCTTATCTCAGCTAAACAAACAATCTGGAGATTCAGAATCAACCGCGTGTAAAAATGGCAAATTAAAAAATACTATGAAAAAAATACCAGCACAAATGCAGTGATTGTTCATCAAGTCCTGTTTAATCATGTTTTACACGTTAAGTATATCATTAGGAATTTTATTTCTACACAAGATAATTTTCTAACCTCTACATGGTGGAGATACTTCTAATTTAACCTTTAGAACAAATCTTTAGTTTCCATGCCAATGTCTGCTGACCTGTGATGCTGGAGGTAGGAAGCAACTTGTATGGGTGTCCGGAATTTAAAAAAGTCAAAGATGCAAAGCTTGTGAATGGGGAGCAACAAAAAGATGAAGTCATCTTGAGTCTTGTGTGTTACGAATACAACTAGATGAATCGTGTGCAAGCTTTTAAAAACACTATTGATCTTGGAAGTTTTTACAAAAGACTGCAAAACAGTGAATTATTTATTAAACCAAGTAGTTTACATTATCAATGTGTTTAATCACTAATTGGAATTTACAGATCCATTATGGGGCCTTACTCGCTCTTCTTAGACATCCTTCTCTATTGCCCGACAGCAAGTTAGCACAATTTACCACTGCATCAACATAGTGAATTATATATGTTGTCCACATTTAATTATGCAAATAACCAAAGAAAATGTAGTTTCAAAGAAATCAAAATGCTTAGTTACAGATTCTCTAAGTCACTTTATTGACAATTTTAAATGACAATATAGAGACTTGATATACTTAAAATAAAATATTTCATAAGAAAGAACACAGATTGAAGAGATTCTGTAATAATGAAAGCAATTTGTTTAGTGTCATTAATAATTAAACACTACAATATTGATTTTAAACAGACTCACATATGGTAAACCATAAACTTGTCTGTGCTCTATCAAGGCATTTTCTATATGTTGCACTGAGACACTAACAATGAACTTTCCCCACTAACCCTTTAAAAATCAAAGTCGATTTTCATCTAATGCAAAGCAGTTTTTTCTTCAACAGGGTTGTAGCAGGTACAGCACAGACAAGAAACAGTTCCTGACAGAGTGTTATACACTATATATAGTACACACATGCAGCTTTCTAAACTAACCTTTCATTTTAAATACTTATTTAACCGGCAAGTTATTTTTATTAAGGCTAAACAGAATATTTCATTGAATCATAATTTGAACCTAGCAGTAGTAATATAGCACTAGCAAACTAATAAAGGTCTAGTAATTTGTTTTTACACTATGACAGTGTTACATTTGACCAAAGTCTTATCACCAGACAACTGGTTCAAACTACATCAAAAATAGCAAGAGGTACTTACTGGCAACACTGGTGAGTACTTACAAATGGTCATCCAAAAAGCAACAAGCCATAAAACACGGACAAGATTGTGGGTGACCAAGAGTCCTTCATGCTAGAGGGCATGAACTCAGTGAAGTCTGGTACAGAGCAACCATAATTTTTAATACTATTAAAGATGGCTCCAGGATACACTACGAAATCTTCCTTACAATACCCAGACTTCAATGTTATGTTAGAGGCCAGTCTGTGTGTGCGTACATTTGGAAGAGGGGCGAACTAATACTGGCTGACCAGTGGCAAAGCTATAACTGGCAATAGAAACATATGCAGATGATCCAGAAAGCAATTAGTTTAAATCTTTTAAAAACTTTTTATTAAGTCAGTGAAATGCATTCTTTTGGACACCAGGCCTTCTAATAAATGGTACATATATAGGATAAAAGTCATTAGTACAGTGCACATGCATTAATAATATATTATCTGCTCGTAACATTATTCAGTTATTAAACAATTAACAAGAATAAAACACCATTGGCTTCATCTTAGTTTTTTTTAACTAACAGCAATAACTGTATTAATGTAATTCATTTTCAATATGTGAATATGATTAATTCAAGAAAATTTATTGCAATCTGTTTGAAAGTACTGCTGCTAAAGTCTGTGCTGTAATCTACATACAGCAGCATTGTGCAGCGTAAGTCGTTTACGACTTTAGTCACTAGTTTCTCCTTGTATTAGTCAAAATAAATGTATGCAGAAGCTTTATTATTGGATGTATTAATATCCTCGATGTCAATCTTGTCATCATTTTTGTAAATTAAACTCATTGCACAGCTTCAGGTGTCAACCATTTATCTTCAGCCAGAGATGGATGTTAACATGTCACATTAGCTAAATCACATTTCACTGCATGTGGATTGTTCACACAGTAGCCAAAAGGAAGGAGGGGTGGCATCTATACGATCAAAAAATTATTTTTTTGTGCAAGCCTAACATATAAGGTGGTGGATTAAAGATAACTAAAGAAATGTGTGGTATAGGGACATGACAGAACTTGCAGCCAGTGTTTACAATAATAATCACATCCGCCTGGGGTGTAAATCTCTGAGCATTTATAGAGAAATAATATACAGGTATTTAGGTAAAGGATATAATTCATATTACTAGGACTCCACCAAAAATGTTTCCCATAAAGCAATTAGTATAGAATGTTGTGACTACTTCAATAGCTTCTGGTCTCCTAGACCAGAATGATCTTGTGGTCTGCTTAACAAAGATATCAGGTTCATTAAGCTTCTTGACGTTAGTTTGTATGCTTACATAATCTTGTCATTAAGAGATCTTTGCAAATTAATTTATTCAAAAGCTTTTGAACACAGTATAACTTACTCATAGATGTTTTGTCATTTCAGCTACATACAAGTACATATTGCATAGATATAGCTAAATGTGTGCATGCACTAATTTGCAAATAAGGTAACATATATGCTTACCTGGCGGGGGAAATACCATGATCAAGAAGGTGGTTCACCCAGGGCGAGGCTCAGCCATTGCACTCCAGTTATATTAACCCCTGCAAATTCCTCAAATGTGGGAATCTCAACTGCATCATTTACGCGTTCCCCTGATTTTCTTAGGGACAGTGTAGCCTAGTGGGTCGAGCGTTGGGCTATGAACCCAAAAGTTGGGGGTTCAAATCCAGGCTCTGCTACACAGCCACTGCTGGGTTCTTGAGCAAGACCCTTAATCCTGTCTGCTCCAGGAGGCGTCGTTCGTTGGCTGACCCTGCACTCTGACCCCAACTTCCAGACAAGTACTGTACATCTGTATACGTGTAATGACAAATAGAATTTAAATTTGAAACAAAAGTGTTTCTCCAAGATCATAGTGCAACAAGGTACAGAACCATATAACAGTGACAACAGCACAAAGCACAAGTCATTAGAAGAAAAGACTAGTATTTAGTGAGGTGAGTGATGAACACCACGCTGCCTTAAACTTTATTTGCATATGATGTAATTTCATATATACATGTAATGAAATTGAATGCATCCCAATGAACAATAAATACAATTTAATCCTTAGTTAAGTCAAGCCTGAGAGACACACAAAAACCCACAGGAAAGGTTTCTCACAGTAAACCTTCCAAAATTTGAGCACCAAATTATGCCTTTTGTTGAAATAAGAGCACTTTGGGGTAACACTCAAAAGTTCAATCTGATAATTCTTATTTACACTGTTACATTTCATTACAATTCTACAAATAAAGCATGTGGTCAGTATCCTAAAATAGAGCAATCATCTAAAAAAACAGGGTCAACTGAGTTTGTATAGCATTTATACATGATTCTGAAAGGCAGTATCTGAAATCATTTTTACTTTGTGTGCCAGCAGTATAAAACAAAGACAATAACCAGAAGAACTTTGTATTTACAGAGAGTGTGATAAGCTAAATATTTATACAAGATTATAAAAAAAAACAATGAGCAACCAGCTGAAAAAGCACTTAAGAGGAACACGTCTAAAACAAGAAATCAATTTTCTGTTTGAATGAGCATCAAATTAAATGGTTCGATTTCAAATATTAAATAAGAAAGAAAAGGAACAAGCTCAGCAACAACAAATTCTTGTGTGTACAGCTTCGGTGTCAAGTGGAAAGAGAAAAATGTTTAAAGTTTAAACAGAACAAATAGCCTTGGGATAAATAGAATATCTTTAGTAAAATGTTTTAGATAATGATGTAAGCATACACACAATGTACTTGTGTAGTTTTGTCTTTGACTAGTTAATAAGGAGAGAGTGTGGTAAGCAGTTTTTAGGTATGCGGTCCTCTTAGTCAGAGAATCCAACCTCTACCTTTATTTCAGAATATCTCCTTTAAATTGAAATACTTAGATTACGTCTATAATGACGGACAGTAAAAATATGACTTAAACAAGCAGTATTGTGGTTGAACTTGCCCCATATAGGCACGATTCAGGCCAGTGGGTCAGATGAGCCATCTGGGGGTAACTTTATAAGTTTTAACTCGATAATTAACTATAAACTATATGAAAATTAGCTTAGTATTTAAACAATTCAACACTCCACCCATTAAATAGGAAGAGTAAATAAGTGAGTCTACAATATTGAAAACTAACAGATAACTTATGAATATGACTTATTTCTATAGCAGTTTATTACACTAGCCCTCCACTGCCATAACCTGGTTAGCTCATTAGCAGTGCCATCAACCTTTGTTTTAGTGTACAACCTGTCCAAAGGAAATGTGAACTGTTCAGAATATTCCATAACAGATGTTAATGTTCACACTTCTCAAAACCCTGCAGCATGCATGGGTGTGATGAAGTGCTAGTAACTGAGAATGTGCATTGTCATACGAAACATTATATTTCAGGTACACACAAATAGCGACCTAGTCCAGGGTGAAGTTGTATACCAAGTAAACATTTACATTGAATCCACTATTTTAGACAAATGGTAAAAATATTTGAAAGTCAAAACAAACTATAGTGCTACAGGGTTGTGTATACCAAGTGCTACCTTCACATTTACAAAGGCTGCCAGTTAATCTCCTGTGTTTAATATGCATTCACCTAATTTCTCTGCAATAGGAAGGTTCGGTACACAAAACAAAAGGTAGCAAAGCACTAATTCAAGTGCTACTGATCCAGCAACTTGCACAGTCGAGGTGTGGATGTGGTGATAAATGAAGCCAAGGGGATTAAATTCTACTAAACACACGGACTGGTTAATTGAATCCTCTCTGGGAAAACGCTCTTTTCCTGGAGGAATATGTGGTGGAAAAGTGTAAAGATTTCACTGAAAAGTGGGGCACCCGGGGGTTGTTCAGTAGGTCACACTGTCAGCAAGGCAAATTCCATTCTTTTTACTGGCTCTCAAAGGAGGATGAACAACGACAGTCATTGAAAGACTTTCTAGCATTGATAAGTAGTAGGAGTGTGAGTGAACATAAAACGCCATTAATACTGAGAAATGTGATAGTGTTGTGACATTTATAGTATTTCTGAGGGGTAATATATAACAAGCCTCTGGAGTCAAAGTATGGGGGTTTAAATTTGATCAATTATTTGTTTGAATATTATAAAGCATTCTGCTTTGTGAGATAGAGCAATAAATAACATACACTAGTCATCAGTCACAGTAACACACAAATCATAAAACCCCCAAAACTCACCATTAACCTGAAAAATAGTGCTTACGTCAAGCCAGTCTGCGAAAACCATGAAGGTATCACTGAGTGATTGCTGGGAGCTGCTTCAGGGATTCAGGTTTAAGTGAAAAAATTCGGTTAAAAAGGAGGGGAAAACATAGAAATTGACATTTATCATGTTGACTTGTTTGAGTCAAATAATATGAGCACTTAATCACTCAAAATAGCAAACTTTTAAAACCTATTGCATTTAAACTTGAAGATTACTGTAATAGGAACATTAATATGTTAAGGACCACAAACAAACAAACACGCATTCTGCACTAAATTAGGAGAAATATATTATCAACATTACTTGCTTGTGTTACAAAAGTGACTTTGCATTTGTTAGTTACACACTGAACATTTTGGTTACAATCATAACATGGCTGGTACTTAGTTAGGTAGTTAGTTAGATAGATGGATGGATGGATGGATGGATGGATAGGTAGATAGAACTTTATTGATCCTTTTGGGCGGTTCCCTCAGTGAAATTGAGGACTATAACACAGGATAGGCCTCAAACAGAGTCATGGACAATTCAGACAAAACATTGCATAGTGACAAAATTCACAAATATGGAGTCATACAACTAATTCCAATACACAACCCAACAAAAAAAAAGTTTGTCAAAACTGAAAACGGGAACATCATGTTTTGCCAAACATTTTCTTCTTAGCAGAAAACATTATACATAATTTATTATTGAGGCCAGCCAAAAAATAGGAGTTAAAAAGTTACAAGGTTAACACTTAATAATTTCAGTACAAATGCTATATGGTAAAAATTTGAAAATAAACTGGGATGTTAACTGAGGGACAAGTCATTAGTGAATAGTCTTTAGATGAGGCATATTTTATGGAACGTCAATCAAGTTTACAATTAAATGTATACATCCTCCTGGCTATATGCATATGCTTGTTAGTGCAAGAGGGTCCATAGTTAATTGTAAAATATACTGACAGAACATTCAATTTCTTTCAACCCTGACACATACTTGTCTTAGTGTAGCCACTAATGAGCCTCTGCTCAGGCTACATCACTCCTCCGGAGGGGGTAAAGAGGCCATCAATACCTTATGTGCTGGAAAACATATTGCTATGATTCTTCATCTAATGTGTGCCCTAGCTGCTTCATTTGTTTTAGTCATTAATATTCAGTCCACAAACACTGACCCTATTTTTTCACGTTCATGCTGTGTAAACATTTTATATAATATTCTAAGAAAGTAATAAACACTGACTGATTTTAACCTTCATCATTGTTAGAGTGAAACTTGGGACCAGCTAATATTTTCAAAAGGTCCAAATCAGCGCCTACTTAGGCACACTAATACCCAATACCCATTAGTATAAAAACACAGTCCAAAACATGCGGAAGAATTAAATTAAGGTTACCTGACAAAATTTACAATGTTTCTCCCCTTGATGGTTATAAATATTACTGCTTGTAATCAAATTGAATGAGGCACAAAGACTAAAGCTCAACATCTTCTATAAACAGCAATTGATTTGTTCTATGTTGGATTTTGTATTAAAATCTGATTCTTGTGTGACTTATCTGGAGTAATGATTGTGAGCGAATAATGGTTTACCACACAAATAACAATAATGCACACATTAAACTAATTGTAATTTTATTGTATACCTATTGTATACCTTAGTCTCTGAATGTTCATGTTTATTAAATGTTTAGTAGATTACACACCACATCTTTTCAGTTTAATATGGCCATTCATGTTTTATGTTTGTAAATGCACTTTATTAAATTAAATTAATTATTATAAACCACACAAGTACAAAGCCTGCTAAGAATCCAGGTGGAATCACTGTTATATTCTAAAACATCACAAATCAGAATGGGTTTTTAGAAGAGACCTTTAGATGGTATTAAATATTGATGGACTAATGATATGCAGATTGCTTATTGACTGGCTTCTGAAGAAAATAGGTGACGGAAGGCGAGTCTCGCCGGTATCACTGCTGCTGTTATGGCTTTGTCTAAATTAAAAAAAAATTAATGAATGATGTGGTGAGTCTTTGTAAGAGCCGTGGATACAATTATAAAACATAAACAGGCAATTAAAAGAATAATGAGGTACGTATACTGCCTAGTTTAAATTATATTTAGCGCTAATGGTCTGGTATGGAGGACAATAATCTTTTGGAGTGCTACACAAGTGGTCTGTTAATGTCTGCTAATAGCTTCAATTATGGCACTTGTTGATTTTTTATTATGAACATCTTCAATTTCCAATACTTGGCACTCCAGTGGAGTAATGTGCAGTTTTAATCAAATGTCCAATGAAGAGGGGAAAACATGTGTTTTTTCTGAATAATGTTGCATATATTTTATGTAATTAAAAATAACAATTCAAATGGTTATAGCTTTGATCATTTTAATATAGCTAGGCAGAACAGTACAAGGCCAAGAACGACAATTTACATCCATGCATTTTTCTAAAAAAATATTAATGATTAATGTAACTTTATTTCATTATTTACTTTTTAAACAACCACATAAAATAAAAAACAGACTTGAAAAATACATAGATCACTCAGGGGGTATAAATTCTTTGATAGTATAAACTGAACATGTGTAACATGATAGAGGTGAATCAATGTGAATCCATTAAGAACATGCACTAAAAGTACAGTAGATTATTAAACTTGGCTGAACCTGTTCTTTATCTGAATTTAGCCAACAACATTAGTCCTGTCTGGTAGCAGTTCCTGCAGGATTGATGTACGACTCTGTATTGCTGGAGGTGGTGATCAGAGGCAGATGCATTTCCAGGGATCATTAAAATTCTGACATTTCTTAGTTGTATTCATTCCATTCTTGCATTCCAATCCATTACTTTTGATGGATTACCAGACTCACCAGTTTTGACTTAAATACATCAGCTACATTTAATTTGTAGTATTATAGCCTGGAATCATCGCTGTCCTTTTTTCAACTGCAACTGGTGGATGTTTTTCCACTACAATCAGAAGTTGGCAGTTTGCGAGGCTTGAGGCCAATCTCTCTCTCCTAATCATGTACAGTGTGCAGACTTTTACCTGAACAAATGCCATCTCACCTGAAGTGACCATCTGACGCAAATGAATGCATTTCCATTTCACCAAAATATCTCTGAGTGAGGCCATCTATATGAAAGTATTAACTTACTTGCTGCAAAGTTAACAATTTATAGGTTTAGATTTAGATTTATTGTTTCTGAGCCCATTTGAAGATCATTGATTGAACCTGTTAATTGTATGCCTCTTTTATAGCTCACCTACTAATAAAAAGGTTTTGCAAAAAAACTTTGTGCAGATTTTTTGGTTGTAAAAAAAACTCACCCAATCTGAACATATTACCAGCCAGTGTGCATTGCATGCCAGGAAACAAATTAACAAATTAAACAACATACAAATTGCTTTTATTTGTCATTATACATATACAGGTGTTCAGTACAACAGAATGTCTTTCTTTGCATATCCCAACTTGTCTGGAAGTTGAGGTCAAAGGTCAGAGCCCAGGGGTGCCATACAGACATGTTCTTCCTCAACGAGTCAGCTGTGTAGCAGAGCCTGGATTTGAACCCCAAACCTTTGGGTTCATAGCCCAACGCTCTACCGACTAGGCTACACTGCCCTAATTGATCCTAAGTTCAATATGTTTGCATCTTCCTACTTTTTGTAGCTGATTTTGTAGTAGTTAATATTGTAGTGATTTTCTAGCTTAGAGTACTTGATAATCCTTGTATGTGTGATCCTTTCAGCTGCTCCCTTTAGGGGTCACCATAGCAAATCATTGTCTGCTGTATTGGTTTAGCATGGCTTATACACTTGATTTTCTTAAAACAATTCTTTGTATATGGGCATGGGACTGGCATTAAAATTCACTACTAGTGGCTAAGGTATAACACCCTATGTAACAGGTAATAGTCAAAAATCCTTATTTTTATTTATATGGCTATTGTTATATTTCAACTATAACACTTACAGCTTAATGTCTGGAAAAGCTTAATAAGAAATGATTGGTGGGCAGTACAAAAAAGGATAAAGGCAAGATAAAACCACTCTCCTGTCTGTTGCGACAGTTAAACAACAAATCAAATCCTTTTAAAGTGTTGTCTCTTTGTTTTTCTGTTTCCCCACTTTCTTCAGAGAACATATATTTGTCTTTGTCTTCTTATAAGTAATTTCTCTCTTTCTCTTGTACACTTTCTCAGTCACTTACTCACTCATATCACTTACTGGCTCTTTTTCATTTTCACCCTGTCTGAAAACAATGACCAGAGGCTACATACTGCCCCAGGGGGTTTGAGAAGAGTGGGTAAGACAATTATCTGCAGCATGATGGCAGCTACCCATGGTGACACCTTTTTGGATAGGCCATCTCTTGAAGTGTCAGTTCTGGGTATTGTAAATAAGATAAAACATTACCTAGGCCTTTCACCACTTCACTTATGTCAAGAAGCCCCATATCTGTCCAGTACCTCAACTGGAATCTAATAAATAATAATGAGCCCCTTTCAGGTATCATGCCACCAGAAATAGATTTAAACATGATGTCACAGCACAAAAACTTCACATTGCTTGTGGCCAAAAGTATATAAACACATTGTCTATCGACTGAGTGTTGTTTTACCTATAAGCATTACTTTTGGGTTCAATTTAACAGGCAGTTATTTGGGTTCTACAAATAATACTTCTATGGCAACAATGTCCTAACACAAACTTGCATAAAGATACTGCTAATAATAAATGTAAAAATATCTATAGCAAATAGCAGTTCTAAAATGTGTTGAAGAACATTGCAGCCAAATATTGTGGAAATGGTTCTATTGTTCCAATGACCACCCCAAAATGCTCTAAAATCTAGTAAAAAGCTTTTCTGACGTTTTGAATATGAATATGTGTTTCTCAGAACTGTGCTGTTCAAATTTGGAACTCAGCGTCATTTCCTTTTGTTTTTATGTTTATTTGGAATAAGGTTGTGATTTTATTAAATTATCTTTTTACATAATGTATTTCAATATTTGTACATGGTTTATTTGAATAATAGTCAGGTGCAACGGTGGCTATAGCAATAATGGATGCCACTGTTATAAACATCCTTTTACCCTAAATTCCTCATTTTCATACTCTTGTTACCATACAGTTATGTTCATTCTGCTAAGATCCATTTTAGTGAGTCAGTTGTATAAGCCTGAACTGGTATTCATGAGAGGACACTACATTGTCTAGCAGATAACTGATATGCAGACTGTTCTGGGTGCATATCCATTGTTTAGTGGCCG
>JAOUQU010343019.1:0-12606 GCA_028566735.1 Ammoglanis amapaensis
TGTTTAAGGTTTAGACTTCATCATTAGAGGTGTATTATTTATTATTTAAGGTTTAAAACTTGGTTTAAGGTTTATTAGGTACTGTTTATGGGTTTAGACTTGGTTTAAGGTTTATGTGTTATTTAGTGTTCAAGGTTTTAGACTTCATGGTTAGAGGTGTATTATTTATTATCTATTGGTTTAAGGTTTATTATGTACTGATTAAGGGTTTAGACTTGGTTTAGGGTTTATGTATTATTTACTGTTTAAGGGTTTAGACTTAGTTAAATGTTTTTATTAAGTACTGTTTAGTTGGTTTAAGGTTTATTGCTTAGTTTTTACGGTTTAGATTTCATCGTTAGAGATGTAATATTTATTTTTTTAAGGTTTTAGACTAGGTTCAGGGTTTATTACGTACTGTTTAGGATTATAGACCTCTTGGATTAAGGTTTATTAAATACTGTTTAGTTGGTTTAAGGTTTATTGCTCAGTGTTTAAGGGTTTAGACTTAATTTAAGGTTTATTAAATACTGTTTAGTTGGTTTAAGGTTTAATTGCTCAGTGTTTAAGGTTTAGACTTCATCGTTAGAGGTGTAATATTTATTCTTTAAGGTTTAAAACTTGGTTTAAGGTTTATTATGTACTGTTTAAGGGTTTAGACTTGGTTTAAGGTTTATGTGTTATTTAGTGTTCTAGACTTCTTTGATTAAGGTTTATTATTTACGGTTTAAGGGTTTAGTCTTAGTTGAAGGTTTATTAAATACTGTTTAGTTGGTTTCAGGTTTATTTCTCAGTGTTTAAGGTTTAGACTTCATCATTAGAGGTGTATTATTTATTATTTAAGGTTTAAAACTTGGTTTAAGGTTTATTATGTACTGTTTAAGGGTTTAGACTTGGTTTAAGTGGTTTATGTATTATTTAATGTTCTAGACTTCTTGGTTTAAGATTTATCTAATACTGTTTAAGGTTTTAGACTTCATGGTTAGAGGTGTAGTATTTATTATTTATTGTTTTAAGGTTTATTACGTACTGTTTAAGGGTTTAGACTTGGTTTAAGGTTCATGTATTATTTAGTGTTTAGGGTTTTAGACTTGGTTTAAGGTTTATTAAGTACTATTTAGGGTTCTAGACTTCTTGGTTATGGTTTATTACTTACAGTTTAAGGATTTAGACTGCATCGTTCGAGGTGTATTATTTATTATTTAAGGTTTTAGACTAGGTTTAAGATTATGGATGTCGAGAGAGATGTTGCTCATGATGCTTCTGTAATCAACACCGCACACGAGAACATTTCACCTCCACCGTTGCATCAGCTCACATTTCCCAGAGGTCCGTTCGTTTCTTATAGACGTTTTGCTTTTCACCCATCAGCAGACGAATCAGACGACGGTGTAGAATTCTGCTGGTCCACATGTTGCCGTGACATCCAGCAGATTCTTTGTTTACAGTCGTAACTCGCCGCTCAATATTTGCTTACAGTTAAAGATAAACATGAGAACGATATTGTGCTGTAAATAAATGTTTATCTGGAACGTATAAAGTGAAAATAAACGACTGTTTTTATTTATTACAACCAAAAAACAAACAAAAGCGTTTTATTTTGAGTACAATCTAAGTGTGGGTGACGGGTTTGTGTTGGAGCGTAGCAACTGTGCCGTAGAGAATCTGAGTAGGTGTCGAGTTCTGCCCTCGTCACGCCGAACAAATATTTCATATTTCTCATAAACTGGAATCATTTTAGTTGCTTCAAAAGAATTATTATTTTATTATTATTATTCTTAAGTTAAAAAATGTTCGTATGTCAAATTTTCACATTCGGTTTAAGGTTTATTAAGCTGTTTATCAAATTTAACCTTAAATTATTAAGGTTTATTAAATACTGTTTAGTTGGTTTAAGGTTTATTGCTCAGTGTTTAAGGTTTAGACTTCATCATTATAGGTGTATTATTTATAATTTTTTTGGTTTAAGGTTTAAAACTTGGTTTTAACCTGCAATTTCCCCTCGGGGATCTATAAAGTATTTCTGTTCTATTGTATTAAGGTTTATTACGTACTGTTTAAGGGTTTAGACTTGGTTTAAGGTTCATGTATAATTTAGTGTTTGAGGTTTTAGACTTGGTTTAAGGTTTATTAAGTACTATTTAGGGTTCTAGACTTCTTTTATTAAGATTTATTACTTACTGTTTAAGGGTTTAGACTAAGTTGAAGGTTTATTATGTACTGTTTAAGGGTTTAGACTTGGTTTAAGGTTTATTACATACTGTTTAAGGGTTTAGACTTGGTTTAAGGTTTATGTATTATGTAGTGTTCTCGACTTATCTTATGTTTTTCACATAAGAAATAATATAAATGTAATTATTCTGATGGTGGCTTAGTGGTCAGCGCTGCCGCGTTACTGAAATTGTTGTGTGTGTGTGTGTGTGTGTGTGTGTGTGTGTGTGTTGGTCTCTGTAACCTGTAACAGACTGGCGACCCAACCTGTTCAGGTGTTTAGTGTATCACAATACAGGGTTACGATTTGTTAAACAACATTGAATTGACGACTGAATTAATGCAAATCATTTGTGATTAACACTAAATGTCTTTAAATGTATTTTTTATAATAAAAAAGTAGCAAACTTCTACCCAAAATACTACAGTTAAGATATAGCACCATCGCCCCCTGCTGTTTAAAGTGTATATCGCTTCATCTTGAAACGATCATTGATTTAAAAGACTTGTATCAAATCTTTTCTGTATCGTTACGTCACTAAACTTTACACAGTGATGTCACAAGTCATTACACGGTAGTAACTCGGTCGTAACCCAACGTGCCAACGTTCCCACTGTGTTCGTCCATGTCAGCCCCGGTGTGAGAGCTAATTGTGATTCTGTAACCATGACGCAGCGGGTATGAACATCTCCTCCTTGTGTCTCCTGCCGTGTCAGGGTTCCGTTCTTCCGAAGACCATGTGGCTCCTGGAGAAGATCCGCGGCTCCGTCGAGGGAAACGTCCTCCGGCACCGCGACTCGGGCGACAACCCATCCAAAGGGCCCACGCACAGCAACGTGCTGACGCCCGACAAGATCCCGGACTTCTTCATCCCGCCCAAGTTGGTGTGCTGCCCCCCGGAGGCCGAGACGCCCGAGACGAAGCCGAAGAACGGCCTGCACCCATCGGCGTCCGAACAGACCATCTGCTGCAAGACGCCACAGGGGGGCTCGCGTAGCCCACGCCTCATGTGCAAGCTGAGCGGTGACACCAAGAACCTTCTCAAGGCGGCCAATCGGCACATCATTCAGATCGAGAGCGCAGATGACTTGGCGACCGGAGACATGGGTAATCTGACGACCAACGCGGACCCTCAGTCGCAGACGGCCATGTCGCTGCCGTACGTCCCGAAAGCGCAAACGTCGTACGGCTTCACCACGCTCATGGAGAGCCCCCATACACGCCGCAAAGAGTCCCTGTTTCACAGTGACCCCACGAGTCCGCTCACGTCGCCCAACACTCAACGCAAGACCCAGACCAACAGCAACCATCTCAACCCGGGTGCCTGCAACGTCTCGCATAACAATCCCTACCGCTATTTCAGCGGCGGCGAGAGCGACACCTGCTCCTCGGCCGAATCGTCGCCGTTCGGGTCCCCGCTCCTCTCCCGTTCGGCCTCACTCCTGAGAACGTTCACACACGAGACGCGGGCGAAAGTATCCCGCGCCAAGCGCTCGTTAGCCCGCCACAGCTCGCTCTCCACCGACGAGTGCAGCTCGGTGGAAACCAGCCCCAACGTCCAGCGCCGCTTCCGGTGCCCGGCGTCTCCCGCCTTCGGCCGGCGCAAATCGGGCGCCGCGGCCGAGCGCCTCACGCAGCACACCGTCAACCTGCACAAACGCGGCGTGCTGCGACTCTGCACGGACTACGACACCGAGGCGGCGCGGCTCAGGGTGCGAGTGCTCTCCGCCGACGACCTGTACGACCGGCAGGTGGACGCCAAGAGCATCAACTGCTGCGTCTCGCTCTACTTGAACCCGGGCAAGCAGCAGAAGCAGAGGAGCAACATCATTAAGAACAGCCGCAGTCCGGTTTTCAACGAGGACTTTTTCTTCGACTCCTTGCCCGTCGCTCAGGTCAAGAACCTGGCCATCAAGATCAAAGTGGTGAACAAAGGGACCAGTCTGAAGAGAGATACGCTGCTGGGCGAGAGAGAGGTGCTCCTCAGGGACCTACTTCCTGGCATTTAGGGCCACATATAACCGGCCTCGCTGTACAGGAAGGTACCGAAAGATCAGACTCCAACCCCTCAAGCGTCGTTTACGACCTCCTTCCTGCTGCAGGTGGTCAACAGTTCATTTAATGTACCGAGAGTTTAATAGCAAAGGTTTTGTTTGTGCATGTGTGTGTGCACGCGTGCCAATATGTGTATATAAAGACTGTAACAGTTGTAAGTGTCCTTTAAAGTGTGTGTGTGTGTGTGTGTGTGGACAGACCAGGAGACAAGTTAACAGGTAAAACCAGCGTGCCGGTAAGTTCTGTATTCTGACAGTTCGCATCATGTCATTCAAACCCATGTGATGATGTCACAACACACCAGCATGCCGACTAAATGATCGCATCGATTGTGACGGTAATTGTCACACACCCCCAAACAAAAACACCAAACAAAAACAAAATGATGCAGTCACATGGGACTTCGCTGTTACCGTGACTCTCCATGTGCAAAGCTGGTCTACCTATGAACTCGCCCTGTATCTCTCGGTAACAACGTCACACCAACTGAAAGGCGAATCATGATTTTGGCTGATCGGTACCTTCGATTTAAAGAACCAATGAGGAACCGGATGCTGTTTTCTCCTTGGATTTGTCCTTCGTCTGCGTGTTTCGGAACTCACGCCGGAAACCCCAGCTGGCGGCGCAGCCACCGCGCACTGTAAACATGTACAAAGAGGCTTAGAAGTGGCAGAAGAAAAAAAAGAAGCCTAGACGCATGCCCCCGGTGTCCGAATGCTCCGAACCCAACTGTGTTTCTCGGCATCACAGTTTAGCCAGACTTCCGCCTGTTAGCCTTTTCTTCGAGCATGCGCGTGATCTCGGTGTCGCTAATCTGCGTGAAATGTTCTGCGTTCATTCTGCATCCTACAACACGGGACGAATTTTCACCACCCGGCCTTACGAACGCGATCCGACGACGTCTGTTGGTTAGGACCTCTTGTACTCATGCTGCCCTCGATATGTAGTTCGTCGTAATGTTGGAAACTTCTATGGACTTGTTATCTTGTATACTTGAGTATTTGCACAATTTCTTAGTGTGTGTGTGTGTGTGTGTGTGTGTGAAGTGATATCTCTGCGCAGATTAAACATGTTCTATTTTCTTACCCGACTTTATATACATCAGCTGCGACGCGACGGTAGACGTAGTCAAACTGACCCAGTCCCGGATCTGCCAAAAAAAAGTTCAAATTCTCGGCCGTTCTTTTGTACGTTCCTTATGTGTCGTTTTACACTAAGTATATCAATGACACTAGGGGGCAGTAGTGAGCACAAGTGCCCAGCGCAGTTGGCAGCCCTATTCTAGCCACGACGCCCCGGGTAGCAGTTAATAGGTTCCGTGCTTCGTTTAGAGATCACAGGTCAGTCTCGCCCTGTCCATTCTCTTAATGGGGATCGAACCGATGACCTTCCGATTACAAGCCCAGTTCTTAATCCACGACGACCTTCTTTTTCAGCCGGATGCCCTTCCTGACTTGTGACCGGCGTTACAATGCACTGGTTTGTTCTTGCTCAACATCTAGGTCTTCATAGTACAAATATCCTCGCTGCATGTGTTTGGGGTTTTTTTGGACTGTGGGAGGATACGGCTGTGTTCGGTGACCCTACACACCGACCACAGCCACAGCTGGTTGTGCTGCCGTATGTCCTGGGTTCGATTCCCCGCTCGAGCAATTGGAGTTCCTGTTCTTGTCTGTGTACGGCCGGGCGGAGGCGTTTCATCTGGGAATTCTGGGTTTCCTAGTACAGTCCAAAGAAAGGAATGAACCGCAGATCCAAATTGGTCCGCGACCCGACCCGTTTGACATGAAAGATCATTTTAAGATCCGTTAATTATTATAATAAGTCGTTTCACTTTAGGCCAAATGGAATTCATAACTCTATTCTAGTCATCACAGGGGGAATTTTATTTACTCCAAAGTGACATAAAGCTTTATGACGCCCAGATTGGTTATTATAACTGGTCCTAATATATAACCCAGTTCATAAACGTTCATTAAAACGGTTCCATCTGTCCGATTCGATCCCTTCTGAACGTAGTGATTTCACATGATGACTTCAGTTTGGCGCATCGACCTATAAACCGTATCCTAATCCCACTGGCATTATAGACTGCAAATAGCTACGGCTGCTCATAACGCTCTTATGAATCATTGATTCGAGGAGCCTCTTCACTGAGACCCTTGAGGGCTTTATAATCAAATTAACATTTGAGAGTCTCTACAGTGTAGCGCGGACGAGAGCTTGATGGTGGAGCCGCCACGCCAGAGTACAGATGTCGTTCCGGGGCTGCGCCAACACTTATGAACACTCATACCGACCGAGTGTAACATTATGATTTCGGTAATTAGCGCCGATCAGCTCATCGCGGCTATGCAAAGGCACCGTTAGTTCCTGGTATGACAAAATTGAGGTGCAATGCTCGTAGGTACATGGGCGTGTCCTCATAGAATGATGTCAGAATGACGGTTGCCGGGCTGTTCTGGTACCACTACCAAGCACCAAGCAGGAATGAGGTCATAATGTTATGCTCGATCAGTGTGGCTCTATCTTCTCCGGGTTTCATTTCATCTAGGGCTTAATAATTAAACCGTCTGTGATCTGTCTCGCCCCTTTAACAGATCGATTACTCAAACAGAAAGAAATTCCCACCTCCCGGTTTATTTCAATAGCTTTAGGAAAAGAAAAAGAAGAAGCAGAAGAAGGAAGAAAAAAAAAACCTCTTCTGAATGGAGGATATTAGATCCTATATCGGCTTTGCTAATACTGAACGGCGAGACCTTGATTTTGTTTCCGAACAGAGAAAAGTGCAATTCTGCAGGTTAAATGGCTTCTCGGCGATCCGAAATCGTCTCTCCGGACGTGAAAGGACGTGAAAGGCCGGGCCGATTCATTCCTTTTCATTTCCCGTGTTTCCCCGTCGATGAGATAAAAGCGTCTCGTGCTCGTGTTCGGAACTGAATATGAAATATGAAGTGCCTATCCTTTGAACTTGATGCCTGTCTTTAGGCTTGTTTGTACGTGCCAAACCCTCCTCTTCCTCTTCCTCTTCCCTCCTTTATGCAGAAGCGTCACCCAGAATTCCAGATTTAGATGTACTGTAATATCGTATCGTATTGAACACTTCTATTGTGTTGACGTTCTGATTCTTAAAGGTGGATTATCTGTGGTGTCATTTTCACGTTTATTAAGCCGAGCAAAAGATTCCCGGCGGTGATTTTTTTTTAAATTCGTAACGGCTCGGTGTGGAAGTGTTTCTTTCCTCTTTCCTCTTTTCTCTTCATCTTTTACATCGAACCTTCTAATCTGAAACTGAAACGCGGTATTGTTCTTGTCTATTTTGGTGTCTTGGTTAATAAAAGTTGTGTTGGACCGTGTCCTTGTCCGTGTCCTCGTCCTTTGCTTTCATTTCAGTAAAACGCAAAAATCAAAAACGCTTCATAAAGAATTAATGAGGGCGCTCACGATCTGGTCCTACTGTGATGTCATTTATAATATGTCACAAAAAGCTGTGACAAAAAGTAGCCACAAGGGGGTGTTCACGTGTACACGTTACGTTATAATTAATGTATTAATATCATTGATTTGAATTAATAGACAGCACGGGGACAGTTTGATCCCCGGGTCGGGCTGGGGACTTTCTGTGCGGAGTTTGTACTCCGGGTACTCTGGTTTCCTCCCACAGTCCAAAAACATGCACTAGGTTGATGGGAAATGGGAAATTGTCCAGTAGTCTCAGTAGTCTCACAAGTTCCCACCACTTACTGGTGGTTGTCGTCAGGAAAGGCATCCGGACGGAAAACTGCTCCAAACATTAACATCCGACCCCAGGAACTGGGAAAACGCACCATAAACAAATAGAAAGAAAGAGAGAGAGAGAGAGAGATTTAATTTGAATTTATAATTAATAATCCAGAAAATGTGCCGAGGTTATTGGTCATTAACAAAACTAAACATCTAAACAATTTAAATCGGAACTATCCTAAGATACCAACTGTGCCGTGTACTGTGTGTACTCTAGTTCTTAAAAAAACATCATTTGGGTCTTTAATAATTATTAAATATTCCAGAAATTGTTTAAGATAAATCGATACGAGAATGAAGAAGAACATTCGGTTCTTTGTTAAAACCACGACAACCGGAGCGGAACCGTAATGAGATGTTTCCCGCTGTAATGAGCTGTACGAGTTGTATCTTTACACGCCGTGTGCAGGAATACGGCAGACTTACAAGGTCTTCAGGTCACCCTCAGGTGACGGTTCTTCAGATAAATGCATTTCTGTTCATCCAACCATAAAAATCCGTGTTAAAAACAAACACTGTAATCGCCAGTAGCAACACATGTTGTCAGGAAGGAAGAAAGAATCGGGGTCTTATCGTGGTCGCCCCCGAGAAACCAGGCTTAAACCTTGCTGGAAACCTGTCAGCTGATCTTATCTTAAGTATTAGTCTGGAAGGACGAATGTTCTTACATCACAAGACGTACGACAGCTTGTTGCTAAGTACAAGTTCGAGATCTTATCAACCAATTACAACACATTAATAACATCGTTCATGCAATGCAGCTGGAAAATGACGAGCTTCCACCTACACCCAGTCTATTGCTGGGTACACACACACACACACACACACACACAGCACTCAACATTTTCAAACACTGCACGTGCATCCATAATCGCACACTTGTGTGTGTAAGTGCATTTTATTTATGCAGTCATTTAGTGCAGGACCGTGATGGCTTAGTGGTTAAGGTACTGTTACTACACTTCAGAAGGTCACGGGTTCAAGCCCCACTAACACCAACACCAAGTTGCAACTGTCAGGCCCCTGAGCGAGGCCCTTAACCCTCGCTTGTTCAGAATGACGTTCCAATGTGAAGTTAAAAGTCGATAATGACGTCTGCAATGAGCGCTTCTTAGTGCACACTTTTGTCCCGCCCCTTCCGTTTCCTAGGTAATATGGCGTCCGTTTTGTTGCACGTAGTGACCATAATTTCGTCCTTTGTAGTATGTTGGGGTGTTTGTAGATGCTTCATCCTGGTACTGAGGTGTTTACTACTGTACTGTACTCGATTCTGATTCTCCGGCGTACGTTCCACGTATATCTGAGCTTATTACTGCGACGACACATGTCACAACCAGAGCTCGGGGTTTGGTCAAGTGGTTTCCACGGTAACAAGGGCATGATGGATAGTCCTTTGGCCCACGGTTGGGAGAATCTGATTCTTTATTAAGTCTGCTGTGGTTATATTGTCCAGGAATAGTGAGCGATGACCTCGTGTAAAAGCGACAACAAAATATCAGGAGCACGACTTACAAACACAATAATCATAAATACAATAATAATATTAATAATAATAATAATATTTGACATTAATTTACTGAGAAGAACACTAACACTAGTGACACGGTGGCTTGGTGGTCAGTCGCTGTCGCCTCACTGCAAGAAGTCCCGGGTTCGATTCCAGGGGGACGCGGTCCAGCACGTTCTTTGTGGAATAATAATAATGTAATAATAATGTAATAATGTAATAATGATAATAATATAAATGTAAAAAGTTATATCAATATTATAAGGTAACAGAGTGTTAAAAGGTAACAGTCATAATAATAACAACAATGACGTTACTGTGTTACCAGGTAACACTTTTAATAATTATATAATAATAATAATAATAATAATAATGAGGTAACAGAAGTGTTCTAAACAGTAACCGTAATAATAATAATAATATAAAGAATTATGTAAATATAATAGTATCTGTATATTGTATATTACAGTTGTGTGTTAAAAGGTAACAGCCATAATAATAATAATAATAATAATAATAATAATAATAATAATAATATAACAGTAATAATATAATAATTATTATTATAATAATGTTAATAATAATAAAGTAACAGTAATAATAATATAATAATAATAATAAGGTTACAGTAATAATATTATAATAATAATATAATAATAAGGTAACAGTAAAAATAATAATATAATAATAATATAATAATAATAATAATAATAAGGTAACAGTAATAATATAATAATAATAATAATAATAAGGTAACAGTAATAATATAATAATAATAATAATAAGGTAACAGTAAAAATAATAATATAATAATAATAATAAGGTAACAGTAATAATATAATAATAATAATAATAATAAGGTTACAGTAATAATATAATAATAATAATAATAATAATAAGGTAACAGTAAAAATAATAATAATAATAATAATAATAATAATAATAATAAGGTAACATTACTGTGTTAGATGAAGTGAGGATCTACATTTCTTTTTCTTTTCAGAGTTTTAGATATAAAAGTGACTCTCTAGGACACGATTACAACGCTGGAGATTTTTATTTGGTGCAATTTCAGGCCGAGTCACAAAAATCCACCGTCTAGACTTCAGAGGATTTTTAATGTTTCTACTTTAGAACGAGAAAAGAAAGTTTTTTTTACACCATAATTATCTTTGATACATTTAAAATGAGGGGTTTTCTGGATCCATTTCTAACAAGTTCTTGACTTGTTTCAGACGAAGTGGCTAATGTTGCCATAGCAACTTGCAGGATAATTATGATGTGGTCAGAGTTAAGCAGGTATAATGTTTCAGATTCACAACCTGCTACAGTAAAAGCCGACGCTTCACCGGTCTGTACTCACCATGCTGGATTCCACATAGAAGTCTTAAGGCGAGTCTGATCTCTTCTGCTGTTGGGGTGGGAGAGGGAAGAGGGGGGAGGGGGGCTTTTCTACTAAAGCGAAGCAAGACGACAGCTTCCTTCCTCATTACCTTGCTTTTTGGGAATCGTGTGACTCTATTTGCAACCACTGAGTCTTCATTTCTTTTAAACGCACCGCTCGCTTGCAACAAGGCCAGTTTAATAAGACTAGCACGCGTACTCCACTCGCTTGATTCTTATTTATCGTTCTTCTACTTGGAAATACAATTTTTATTTAAAATAAAAGCACCTCGAGCGTGGTGTTAGAACCTGCTGCACACTGAACCTTTGACCGTGCCCGATGGGTGCGATGAGTGACCCATAAACTGGTGCCAGGATCCCCGGTGATTAGGAGGCAGATGCGCCGGTGCAAGATGCATGAATGTAACCAAGGAAACGTATAACATAATAACTTTAAATACGTATAACTTATAATAATAAGACAACTTGACTACACCAAGAGTTGTAAATGTTTGTGTAATTATTGCGTCGTTGGTTTTTTAGCAGCACTTATTCCTATCAGGGGCGTACTGAGCGAATACACCAAACACCTGAACAGGGTGTCGGCCTTTTGCAGAGTACACACACACACACACACACACACACACACACACACGAAGGACCATATTCAGTATCTCCAATGTACTCGATTGTGTGAGGAGACCAGAGTTACCTGTGCAGAACGCTCCCATGTCGACCCAGGAATCGAACCCTGAGTCTGCGAACTTCCAAATGTGAGGTGACAGCGCTAAACTACTAACCTCCACACACACACACACACACACACACACACGAAGGACCATTTTTAGTATCTCCAATGTACTCGACTGTGTGAGGAGACCAGAAGAATCGAACCCCGGGTCTTTGAACTTGTGAGGCGACACACGCTAAACCACGACCCCCCCCCCAAACACCCCCCACGCCTTCGTACCACCGGTGCGTCCATGTATCCGTCACTATCTTATCTTATCTTATTAAGTCCCGTTGACCAGAAAACCGCCGTGATATCAATGTTCTGCAGTCCACTTGTCTTTGGTTTGTACCATTTCAAAAGCACAGAGGGTCGAATCGTTTGCGTTCTTTTATTTGAATGGTCATTATTATTCCGAGGGAACCGTCACGGCTTTGAAAGTTGAAACCCCTGAACAAGCTTGGAGATGAGAGATAAAAAAAGCTTACACCCCCCCTCCCCACCCCCCCACCCCACCCCCGGTTGATTGCAGGAGGGCAGAAAAGAAGAGAAGTCAACGCTTCTCCGTTAATCCAATTAACCGCGGACTCACGTTAACCTTCCCGGCCTTTTAAACTTCAGCTTTCATGAATCTTTGTGTTTGCCGAGCGGACTGGACTCACATCACATCGGGAGCGTGAACGTCATTAACGTGAGTGGAAGTGACGAACGACCAAGTGCTGGAGGTGAGTAATGGAGGCGGCGTCTCCTAGTGGTGATGGCAAGGTTGTCGGGTAACCCAACCTCCCCCCTAAATTCCACCTCTGATAATCGAGGACTGAACAATGAAATGATCTCTTAGCAACGATCAAGCTTTGGCGTGCTTGATGTCTTTAGGATCTAGGCGGGAAAACGCTAGATGTACCAGCCCAAAAAGATGCCTGTATGGGTGGCGAGGGGGTGGCGAGGGTGTGTGTG